>JAOTQR010082160.1:0-39025 GCA_025774065.1 Solanum ossicruentum | reverse complement strand
CACACACAGATACACATTCCTCCCATCATCATATAATCATCACATACATACATCACTTTCATCATCATTTAGTCATTCAACTCATAAGACATGTATTAAACCTTCAATTCCTCAAGAAATTATAACCGAACATTTTATCAACCAATTAGAGAGGGTTTGTAGTACTAGTGTAAAACCATGCAATTTAAGAGTGAAATTATACTAAAAAATTCAATGTAAAACCTTCAATATATACTTGGTAACACCCTCAAACAATATACATCAAAACCCTTCATCAAATCTTACAATAGATCATGGTTTCATAGCTCAAAACATAGCAAAACAATCATAATTCATAAACCCCAATATAGTGTGCAGTGATTTTCATAATAAATAAGACCCATAAGTAAATCATCTTTAAATTAGCAAATTTAAGTACAAGGAAACTTGGGTATCATGGCCGAAAGGAGCCCATGAAAGAAACCCATATACCTTAGCTTTGGAGATGAACTTGATGAAGATTGGGGATGAAGACTTTAAGCTTGAGTTCAATCCTTAGGATCTGGAAAGGGCTTTGAGACTTTAAGCTTGAGTGCAATCCTTAGGATCTGGAAAGGGCTTTGAAACTTGAGTTTAGGAGTAAAATATTTGGCTAAGTATTTGAATGAATATTTGGGAATGTTTAGAATGATATGAGAGTGAAAATGGCTAAGTATAGTTATTTTCATGTTTGTGAACACTTGGGACAAAGACTTAAAAGTCTTGGAATGAAGTCAAAAATCTGTATCAGTTTTAACACTGGTGCATGTTGCGGAAGGGACACGAAAACACCACTAGAATTTACATTTTTGGAAAATCGAAATTGCTAATCGTTTGCTCTTAAATCGGGGTTAGACCCATTTTCCACTCAAAATAACCCCATGAACAACAATATGAAGTCGGATTTTCGATATCGCACACAGAGTTTTAGATATATGGAAATTATGATTTCGGACACTTCCGAGCACATTTTCGGCTATTTTTTGGGGTGGTTTCAATATCCCTCCCTTGGGAACGTTAGTCCCCAAATGTCGAAGAATCATATATGAGAGAAAAAAATATGACAATTTCAGCCCACAAAAGGGTGCAACAATGCACTTAAACATCATTTCAAAAATCACATCATAAGTGTAAAATCATCATGAGCTTGTCAATTTAAACATGAACATATGCAATGACATGGGGCTAAACTTAAGACTTGAGATCACATAAAGGACTTAGATCAATACCTTAGACTTGAGTGGAGTGGAAAAGGTAAGATATCACTTTAGCATGTCCGCTTCAGCCTCCTAAGTAGCACTTTCTACTTGTTGATTCCTACAAAAGGGCCTTAATGGAAGCCACCTCTTTGTTTCTCAATATCTTCACTTGCCTATCCAAAATCTTAATTGGAACCTCTTTATAGGTCAAATTATGTTCAACCACACCCACAACATCAAGATGAACAATGGCATTTGGATCACCCATACATTTCGTCAACATAGACACATGAAACACAGGATGAACCAAATCCATTTCTCTAGGCAATTCCAACTAATAAGCTACCTTGCCAACCCTTCTCATAAACCTATAAGGACCCACATATCTTGGGCTCAACTTTGTGTTCTTACCAAAATAGACTACACCCTTCATGCGTGACAACCCACTCATCAACTTTGAATTCAAGCTCCCTTCTCCTCATATCAGCATAAGACTTTTGACGACTTTAGGGCATCTTCAACCTTTCTATAATCATCCTAACTTTCTCAAAAGCCCCCACAACCAGATATGGTCCTAAGAAGTCCACCTCACCAACCACAAACCACCCCACTAGTCATCTACAACATCTACCATAGAGAGCCTCAAAAGGAGTCATACCGATTCTAGATTGATAGCTATTGTTGTAGGCAAAATCAATCAACAAATGATGATTGTCCCAACTACCTTTAACCACCAACACACATGCTGTAAGCATATCCTCAAGGGACTGGATGGTCCTTTCGACTTGGCCATTCGTTTGAGGGTGGAAGGTCATAGAAAGCTTAACTCTAGTACTAAGTCCGCTTTGGAAGGACCTCTAAAAATGTGAGGTAAATTGAGCACCACGATCTGATATGATTGACAAAGGAATCCCGTTCAACCTCACCAAGTCATGGATGTACAACCTTGCATAATCTGCAACCCCATATGTTGTCTTAACCGGTAGAAAGTGAGCCGATTTTGTCATCCTATCAACCACAACCCAAATGGAATCAAAACCTTTTTCTAGTTTTGGGTAGACCAACCACAAAATCCATATTAATCTCTTCCCACTTTCAAGTAGGAACCTCTATATATTGAGTTAGGCCACCCGGCCTTTGATGTTCTGCTTTGACTTGTTGACAACTATGACAACCAGAAATGAAGTTGGCAATGTCCCTTTTCATGCCTCCCCACCAATAAAAATCCGTCAAATCTCTAAACATTGGTGGAAGCGGGGTGGATAGAACAAGAAAAATTATAGGCCTCATAAAGGATTTTCTCCCTTAAACCATCAACACAAGGCACACACAAACTACCTTGGTACCTAAGGGCACCATCTACCCCTTGGGAGAAAACCTATACTTTGCCCTCTTACACCAAGGCCTTGAATTCAACCAAGGAGGAGTCAAGATCTTGCTTTGCTATCACCTTATCAACAAAAGAAGACCAAGACCCATCAACAACCACAACACCATCATCACCAACCTCTTCCAACCTAACCCCCATTCCAGCCAATTGATGCACCTCCCTAGCCATCTCCTTACCACCACCACAATAGGGGCTAGGCTACCCATAGACACCCTACTCAACGGATTCGCCACCACATTTGCCTTACCCTGATGATAATGCACATTCATGTCATTGTCCTTGAGAAGTTCTAACCACCTCAAGTTGAGGTCATTTTTACTGAAGACATATTGGAGGCTCTAATGATAGGTGAAGACATCAACATGCACACCATATAAATAATTACGCCAAATCTTTAATGAAAACACAACAATAGCTAACTCTAGATCATGGGCAGGGTAGTTCCTTTCATGCACCTTGAGTTGTCTAGAAGCATAAGCTATGACCTTACCATTTTACATCAACACACAACCCAAACCAAGCCAAAAAGCATCCCAATACACCACAAATCCCTCAAGCCATCTGGTAGTGACAATATAGGAGCGGACACAAGCTTATCTTTCAATGTTTGGAAGCTCCTCTCACATTCATCGGTCCACACAAACATAACCTTCTTTTGAGTCAATTTTGTCATAGGGGAAGTAATAGAGGAGAACCTATTCACAAACCTTCTATAATAATCCGCTAGGCCCAAGAAGCTCCTAATATCCGTTGGGATCAATGGTCTAGGCCAATTTCTAATCACATCAGTTTTCTTAGGATCCACTTTTATACCATCCCCCAACACCACATCACCCAACAATGCAAGCTCCTTCAACCGAAATTCACACTTGTCATATTTGGCATACAATTTATCCTCCCTCAATCTTTGCAATACAACCCTCAAATGACCCATATGCTCTTCCCTACTATGTGAATAGATCAATATATCATCAATGAAGACCACAACAAAGGAATCAAGGTAAGGTTTGAAGACCCTATTCATTAGGTTCATGAAGATGGCCGGTGCATTAGTCAACCCAAACGACATCACAACAAACTCATAATGCCAATATCTAGGCAAGAAAGCTACCTTAGGAATATCACATTCCCTCACCCTCACTTGATGATACCCGAACCGAAGATCAATCTTAGAGAAGAAGCTAGCCCCTTGCAATTGGTGAAACAAGTCATCAACCCTTGGAAGAGGATATCTATTCTTGATGGTGACCCTATTGAGTTGCCAGTAGTCAATACACATTCTAAGTGACCCATCCTTCTTTTTCACAAACAACACCGGGGCACCCCCAAGGTGATTGACTAGGTCTAATAAATCCCTTCTCCAACACATCATTCAATTGTTCTTTTAACTCCTTCAACTCCACCAGGGCCATACGACAAGGGGGAACGAAGATAGGTTGAGTATCGGGGTGAGGTTTATACCAAAATCTAATTCCCCTTCGGGAGGGACACCGGGAAGGTCATTTGGGAAGACATCAAGAAACTCATTTACAACTGGAACCGACTTTATTGAAGGGACTTTGGACTCCACATCATTAACCATCATAAGATGGTAAAAACACCCTTTAGAGATTAACTTACGGGCTTTAATGCATGAAATGAATCTACCCTTGACCACCATATCTTGACCTTTCAACTCAAGGAAAGGTTCATTTGGAAATTTAAACTCGACCCTGCGGGTTCTACAATCAATAGAAGCATAGTAGCCATGCAACCAATCCATCCCAAGAATGACATCAAAATCTACCATGTCTAATTCAACAAGATCACAAGACAACAACTTATGCAAAATGCAAATAGGACAACTTCTATAAACTTTCTTAGCAACAATAGAGGCACCAATAGGAGTAGAAACTTCATATGACTCATGCAACAACTCTGACTCAACATGAAACTTTTTAGCAACAAAAGGGGTAACAAAGAAGAGAGTGGCCCCTGGATCAATCAAAACATACACATCAAAGTCAAATATTTTCAATATACCGGTAACACAATGTCGGGGAACTCACCAACCCCTTGCCTCCCATGTAGTGCATAAAACTAGTCGTGACTTGGGGAACCACCTTGAGGACCACCTTTACCCAATGGAACCGTATTTACACCTCGACCTTTGCCACAATTTCTTAGAAAATCCATCTTCTTTTGACTAAGCTCCCCACATTCATAGCAAGCATTAGAACCCTTCAAACATGGACCCTCCGTCCACATTTTGGACACATATCAATGGGAGCCACAACACCAACACCTTGAGGCCTAGGGAGGTCATTGTCAAACCACCTATTAGTAGTAAGATGAGGCCTTTGGCCTTGATGGAACCGGCCACCCTTTTGGAACTTACCCCCAAGATGGGCCCTCTAAGCCTCATGCCCTATTTTCTTCCTCAATTTCTCCTCCTCCATTTACTCGACATAGGTCATCAACCGAGACAAGTCCATGTCACTAATTAGCATGGCGGACCAGTATTCTTCACTTACCAAGCTGGAGACTCCCATCACAAATTTATTCATCCTAATCTAGGATCGACCTCCAAATGAGGAATATACTTTGAAAATTGATTAAACTTGAGGGCATACTCTCTCACACTTGTAGCACCTTGTTTCAAGTTCATGAACTCTACTAACTTAGCTTTCCTAAGCTCAAGAGGGAAAAACTGACTAAAGAAGGCCAATTTGAACTCCTCCTAAAGCACCATGTTACAACCCCCTTCTCACCCTTCCATTGGTCATACCATATTTGAGCTACCCCTTTAAGTTGGTACGCCTCCAACTCCGCCGTTTCATTCGGCCCAACACCCATGATATTCAAGATCTTATGGACCTCATTAATGAACTCTTGTGGATCTTCATCCACCTTTAACCCATAGAACACTGGAGGATTCATCCTCATGAAGTCTCTTACCCTAGCTCCCACGGTAGTAGCATGAGGGGCTTTGGCCCCTTGATTGACTTGGTTGGCTACGACTTAGGCAAGCATAGTGAGAGCATCCCAGAGATCACCATTGTTAGTTTTCTCCTTGGGAATTTGGGCCCTTCGTCCTCCAGTGTTTGGCATGATCTAGCATAGAAAGGAACAATCATTAGGGGGAAAAACTTACCACAACTCTATAGAAATACTTAGAACACGAAGAAGGGAAACATTTCTTGAACATCTCATAGCCTCCTACTCATAGTCATGGCGCGCTTCACAACCGTGAATAGGACTCTAATTGACGTGGTGTCTTAGACTCCAAGGATCTATCAACCTAGTGCTCTGATACAAAGTTTGTCACTGCCCAAGCCTAAGGCCTAGACGTGACACGGCGGCAAGGGGAACCTGAAGGGACCCCAAGCAAGCCTCATAGAACATCACTACAGATCCTTAGTCATGGAAGCAATAAAATAAGTATCGCGAGATAATAAAGTGGAGCAATGGAGGCTGAGGGAAAACACTTTCATACTATAGACAATAAGAACAACAGAGTCAAGGATCTATAGCATAGATACATAACATGTCCAACAAATACCTCTAATATATATAAGAGTGGGGCCAAGACAAAGGAACCGGGCTCACCCTCATAATCAAATAAGAAAATAAAGAAGAAAGTCTCAATACATAATAAGAGCAAAATAGACTAACACCTCGAAGCGGGGGACTCACCAACTCACTTGAGTAGTGTCGAACTAGCCACGTGGAGGAGGAGAATGATCAGCTTGGGCCCTAGTTCTACATGGTGATGTCATGTAGGGAAGAGTATGCGTTAGTGTGTTTGAATGTACTAAGTATGTAGGATGCAATGCAATAAGAATTAGGCATCATGATTAAAATGCATAACAATAGGCAATACGCATAGTTTAACAATATAGCATGTATGATCAATGCATATGTAAAACATACGTAAGCAACTCATGCTCATATAGGATATCATATGTGTAAAATAGACCAAGCTAGATTTCGAAAGTACAAACCCCTTGGTAGATTAGTGATGATAGTAGCCATCACCCTAGTCTGTGAGGTACAAACCTCTCATCAAGGTTAGTGATGGTAGCACCCATCACCCTAGTGCGTGAGGTACAAACCCCTCATCAAGGTTAGTGATGATACCACCCATCACACTAGTGTGCGAGGTATAAACCCCTTATCAAGGTTAGTGATGATAGAACTCATCACCCTAGTGTGTGAAGTACAAACCCCTAATCAAGGTTAGTGATGATAATACCATCACCTTATTGAGATGTTGACCCCTCAACTAGGTCACCCGGATCTGACATGGTCTAATGCAACACGTCATATAAAATATATCATATACATAATCTCATTTCATCATTATATAAAATCATATCATATCTCATGCTTTGGACCGTAAACTCCTCAAGAAACCACGTCCGGGCATTCTATCAAACACTTAGAGAGTGTGTAATGGTAGTATAAAGGGATGAAATCATGCAAGAAGATCCATTGTAAAACCATCGTTCAACACCTTGCAACACCCTCAAGCAACATACATCAAAACCCCTCATCAAATCATACAATAGATCCAAGATTTATAGTTCAAAACATAGCAAAACAGTCACAACTTTACATAGATTTAACATAGTGTGCAGTGAATTTCATAATAATCAAGACCCATTTGTAAATCAACTTTAAACCATGCAACTTGAGTAAAAAGAGGCTTGGGTATCATGAGTAAAAGGAACCCACGAAAGAAACCCACATATCTTAGCTTAGAGATGATCTTGGTGAAGATTGGAGATGGAGATTTGAAGCTTGAAGAAGAATCTTGAAGGAGAACCTTAGCTTGAGATGAGGGTTTGGACTTGAATTTGGGAGTGAAAATGTTGCTAAGTGTTTTAGTGAGTATTAGGGAATGCTTAGGATGATATGAGGGTTAAATTAGACTAAGTATAGGTAAAAACATGGTTAGGAACACTTAGACCCAAGACCCCAAAGGCTTGGACCAGGATACTGGTAGCAAAATGCACAGGTCCATGACATGGAGCTATCATGGAGGCTAAATTAACACATTTCCGTGATAGCTGCGCGTCGGCGTGCTGTCACAGATTGTCCCCGAAAATTGAAATTTTGGAAATTTGAAATTGTGGTTCAATTTCTCTAAAATCAGGGTTAGACCCTTGTCCCCCTAATTGTGACCCCCTGGACTAGAATCTGAATTTGAATTTTAGATATCATGCATGGATTTTGAGATATATGGAATTGAAAATTTCAGGCGTTCCGAGGCATACTTTCAGGCACTTTTTAAACATTATAAGGGGTTTCCACATTCAACTTGCTTTCAGGAAAGTAGACAGTAATAACAATCCAAAAGGAAAGGAAATATATATATGACTGGTCCGCTGAAGCCACGATATCTAAAGTACAAAACATGACCACACTTTACATTGTCTACAAAGCCTCTTGATAAGGAAGAGTATCTGATAAGGCTCGGCATAGGGCCCACCTCATGACTAACTATACAATATAAAAGTATAAGCTCTAGACACACAAAGCCACGAAGCAACCTGGAGCTCAGTAACAACAGTTAGATATCCTATACTCCTACAGGGGAGATCTAATAGCTCCTGTACTTGCAGGATGAAATACAGGTCCCCCATAAGGGGAGTTAGTTTGAGATAATGTACTGAATATGTAAGGTAGGAAGTACTGTATATGAACTAAGAACTCAAATTAAATCATGCACTAGTGTGGCGTGTAGTGATATTGTGGAATCATGTACTTTATGCCCTTTTTATCACTTTACCTTTCTTTATTATATAATCTGTGCACAACATATAATACAAATGACTAGCTGATCAGTTGTAAATCAATATCGGGATCGACCCATGCTAGGGTTTCCATTCACCCTTGGGATACCCACCATATTATAGGATTGACCCATGCTAGGTGAGTCTTCCACCTTTGGGATACCACATATCAATAATCAACTTACTTTATCTTTTATTTACTTTTGAGATGATTCTTTTGGTTGTTATAACATTTGAGCTATAGGACCATAGATATAGCATGTGACACGTAAATAACACACAAGACAATACCACAATGAAAAGAGTAGGTTACACAAATAATGAAATGTGTAGGAGATAAAACAACACATGACTTTATTTAGCAAAAAGAACTCATGTATGTTGGTATCCAAGTAAGTATGCAAATTTGCAAATCACTATGTATGGAAGCATCTGAACAAGTTAAAGAGTGGAGATACGATTATTATTTATGTCGGAGTTGGTAAGTGCCTCTATGTGCCAAGAAAGAATCTAGATTTCATGCCAAGTAATACAAAATCGAGTAGCCTTGCGTACCTCGCTGTACGAACTCATTATTACCTCAAAGTAACCTCCTTTTCCCCCAAATACTTATCTACAATAGAGTAAGTAATAAAACTAGTATTAGTAGCTAATAAACATATCTTGGCAGTCCAATCTCATAAAAAATAACGCACAGGCAACAAGCATGTAATTATCAACCCAAGAGTATTCTTTCAACCTTTCCACCTCTAATCGCATTTTCTAATGCACATTCTCATATACTTGTCATGTACAACTTGTTTATGCTACATAATAGTCTTACAGTCCACAAAGCACAACACATAACAATTCTTCACAACATACAAGTAGGCAGCATAAGTTTACATCCTTTCGCTACATTTTGACGTCAACAATCCAAAACCTGTTCCAACTTTAACCAAACTGTTCCCACCATATTTACAAATAAAAAGAGCCCTAAACAGTGCAAAAATAGTTCTATAGTATATGGAGAATGTAAAACAACAATCTCCAATTATCAGACCGCAAGTTCCTACTAAGAGCACAATTACGATATCATACAAGAACTCATTTGTGCGGAAGATAAATATGGTGCAACAACCTTGATGCATCATTATAGAACTGAACATCATTAAAAACAATAACCTCTCTTCATAATCAGGCCAACCAAGAAGAGAAAAGTTTCTAAATAAGTAAAGAAAGTGTACAACAATCTTTGGAACACATGTTGTCCAAAATTCCATCACAAGTATAACCAGCCTATTTCTCTTTTTTTAATGAAAAAACATGCTAAACACACAAGTATCTTTACTTACCTCTACCTCAAGGTGTAGGGATTCTTCAAGAACCCTAAAAGTTTCTTGCGACTGCTTTGTAAAGTCAAGAGAGAGTAGAGAGAAAAACCTTGAAAAGTTTGATTTTTTCCCAATGTTAAATGACTTGAAGGATTTGCTTGTAATCCCTTTTAAAGGAACACTTTGGCTAACTTTCTTCGGTATTTTAAACCTTATTTTATCATGTTAGTAATGTACCTATTTTTCCCTTTCACATGGGTCTTATTGGGTTCACATTTTATGGGCCTTGGCTTCCCACTTTTCTCTTTTCCCTTCACTTAGTTTTGGCCTACATCATAAAGTGAGTTGTGAATGTACTTGGGCCATTTTTCTATTCTTCTCTAGCTAACAATGTTGTCCTTTTACTAACACAGGCTAAAATTACACCCTTAACATGGGTTTTATTCATTATCAGACTTGGATAGATTTAGCATCGGGCCTCGTCTCCATCTACCTAGCATATTTAAGGTAAGCGCGTAGATGACTCACCTGCTGGCTTCCTAAGTTCTACAAGCACCTCACTTCTTACACTTTATTTATGGTCGCGATCTCCTTAATTTGACTTAAAACTTATATATACTTGACCCTCTTAAGAATTAGACATACATATAGCCCTCTAATCTGAAATTCAAGCACCTTTAAAAATGGGTGCTGATTTGACCAGGCCATATCATGTTCCATATGCAAAGAACTAGTATACGTAAGATGTAGGGTGTTACATCCTCCCCCCTTAGGAGCATTCATCCTCCAATGTTAGCATAATTCTATAGCTTAACCAAGTTCAAGCCTTTATTTAAACAAACTTTAGACAATATAACAAGTATTCAAACACACGAACCTATTAATGCCCCAACTTTGCATGTTGGACTTCCTCTTTAGCTTCAAATAAGTAAGGATACTTAGATCTCTTTGTTTCTTCAGCCTCCCATGTTCTCTCTTCTGCTTGTTGGTTTCTCCAAAGTACTTTTACTGAAGCTATTTATTTATTCCTTAACTTTTTAACTTGACGATCTAGAATAGCAATAGGTACCTCTTCATAGGTGAGATTTTTTGTAACCTGCACATCTTCAATAGGAGTGATATGGGGTAGGATATGGGGTAGGTCACCTATGCATTTTTGAAGCATTAAGACATGAAAAACTAGATGAACCACTGAAAGCTCTTGGAGTAGCTCTAATTCATATGCATCTTTCCCGAACCTCTTAATTATTTTATATGGTCCTATGTAACGCAGGCTTAGTTTTCCCTTCTTACCAAATCTCATAACTCCTTTCATTGGGGACACCTTCAAGAATGCGCAATCCCCTACTGAGAATTCCAGTCCTCTCATCCTAGCGTATACATATTAGTTGTGACGACGTAGGGCTGTTTCAAGCCACTATTATAGTACCCTAACTTTTTCCATGGCTTCTTGTACTAGATCAGGCCCAAGCAAGGTGGTTTCACCCACTTCAAACCACACGATTGGCGATCTAAATTTCCTTCCTTACAAAGCTTCATAAGGTGCCATCTTAATACTTGAATAGTAGTTATTATTATTGGCAAGTTCAGTAAGTGGCAAATGTCAACCCAACTACCCTTGAAGTCCAATGCACAAGCCTGCAACATATCTTCAAGTGTTTGAATGGTGCGTTCTGCTTGACCACTTTTTGAGGATGGAAAGTTATACTAAAAATTCACATGTGTCCCTAAACTCCTTTGGAAAGACTTGGAAAACTTTGTAGTGAATTGAGCTCCCCAATCAGATATATTGGAGATTGGGACCCCATGTATAACTTTGAGGTAAAACTTTGCGTACTCTTCATATGTATAATTACTCTTAACTAGCAAGAAGTGTGCTGACTTTGTAAGTCTATCAACTATTACCCATATGGAGTCAAACTTTTGAAATGGGAGAGGCAACTCAGTAACAAAATCCTTATTAATCATATCTCACTTCCACGTTGAAGCTCTATACATTGCATATAACCTCCCAAGTTTTGGTGCTCTATTTTGACTTTTTGGTAATTCAGACATTAAGCCACAAATTTTGCAAGGTCTTTTTTCATGCCTCCCCACCAAAACATTCCCTTTAGGTTATGATACATCTTAGTGGATCCCGGATAGATGGAATATCTTGAATGATGAGCTTCTTCCATTATCCTCCTTTGTAGTCCATTAATATCAAGCACACATAATTTGTTTTGGCAATAAAGTACTCTATTTTGTGGAAGTTCAAAGCCCTTGATCTTACCCTAATTCACCTTTTCCTTAAGTAATCATAGAACAGGATCCTTGAATTGCTTTTCTTTCACCTCTATAATGAAGACTTTGCAGCGTTATGCATAACAACCATTTCCGTTGGAGTTTCAAGAAAGCAAACTCCTAGACTAGATAGTTGACGTAGATCCTTAGCCACTCCTTGACTTATCACGGTCTGATCACCAATATTTATGATTGCCTTACGACTCAGGGCATCGGCTACCACACCCTGGATAGTATAGTATATCAACATCTAATCCTTTATTAGTTCTAGCCATCTCCGTTGTCTTAAATTTATGTCTTTCTACTTAAAGATGTATTGCAAGCTCTCATGATTAGTATACACGTCAATGTGAATCTCATATAAATAGTGGCGCCATATCTTCAAAGTAAACAAAACCGATGCTAGCTTAAGGTTATGTGTTGGGTAGTTTTTCTCATGAAGTCATAGTTTTCTAGAGGCATAAGCAATTACCCTACCATGTTGTGTTAGTATTGCATACCCCTCCTTTCACGTGCATCATTACATTAGAACTTGGTTGCCTTATGTTTCAACTTTGTTAGAGGTGCAGAAATAGATAAAAACAACCTTCAACAAACCTTCTGTAATAACATGCCAACCCTAGGAAGCTTTGAACTTCCATGGGTGTTGTTGGCCTTTGACAATCTTTCACGACCTCTATCATTTGTGAATCAACCCTTATTCCTTCATCAGATACAATATGAACCAAGAATGCTACTTATTTCAACCAAAATTCACATTTGGAAAACTTGGCGTATAGTTGCCGATCACGAAGAACTTGTAATACCTGTCATAAGTTATTTGCATGGTCCTCTTTTGTTCTTGAATATACCAAAATATCATCTATAAATACTATCACGAACACATTCAAGAATGGCTTAAATATTCTGTTCATCAAATCAATAAAAATTGCTAGTGCATTTGTCAGTCCAAATGACATTAGAAATTCAAAGTGATCATAGCGTGTCTTAAAAGAAGCCTTGGGTATTTCTTTCTCCTTCACCCTCACTTAGTGATGACCTGATCTCAAATCAATTTTTGAAAAGCATTTGGCACCCTGTAACTGATCAAATAAATCATCAATCCTGGGAGGGAATATCTGTTCATAATTGTCACCCTATTTAATTGTCGGTAGTCGATACATATTCTCAAGGTGCCATCCCTTTTTTTTACGTACAAATAATACTGGTGCTCCCAAGGGAACACACTAGGCCTTATAAAACCCTTCTCTGGCAAGTCTTTCAATTGTTCCTTTAATTCACATAATTCTGCCAGGGCCATTTTGTATGAAGTCATAGAAATAGGTTGAGTGCCTAGAAGTAAGTCAACACCAAAATCTACTTCTCGTTATGGAGGTAAACTCAGAAGTTTTCAAGAAACACATCAACAAATTCTTTCACTACTAAAAAAGATTGAAGAGTTGGTGATTCTGCCGCCATGTCCCTCACTCTGACTAGATGAAAAATATCTCCCTTGGATATCATCTTTATTACCTTAAAATATGAAATAAACTGCCTTATTCAGAAAGTGGAAGTACACTCTTTTAGTTCGGCAATCCATTGTGGAATAGGAAGAAGCTAATGAATCCATACCCATTATAATATCAAATTCCATATTTCTAGCTCAATAAGGTCAGCCAATGTGTTATGGTCATAAACTGTTACTACACATTCACAATAAAACCTTCTAACTATAATAGATTCATCGGTTAGTGTAGACACTTCAAATGGCTTGTTTGATAATTTAGGTATTCTCTTAAGCTTCCAAACAACTAGTGGAGTGATGTATAATAATGAAACAACATAAAAAACTACTCAAAAATATGCCTTGGAAATGCTCGGAATCGTAATTTCCAAATATCTCAAACTCCATGCGTGATATCAAAAAGTTGACTTCATATTCTTGTTCAGGGGGTCAAGTTGAGTGGGAAATGTGTCTAACCATAATTTTAGAGAAAACAAATCACAATCTTAATTTCCTAAAAATCGATTTGCAGAGAGCTTTTCACGCCCCTGGTGCGACGTGCCAAGGGCGCGCCATAGTGTAAAAATGTTGCTAGTTTTCACTCTGGCCCAAGGATTTTTGGTCTTAGGCCAAGCCTTCCCATGCGTGAAAATACCTATACTTAGCCATATTTCACCTTCATATCATCCAAGACACTCCCAAATACTCTATCAAACACTTAGACAATATTTCATCTCAAAATTCAAGTGTCCAAACCTCATCTGTATCTTAAGTATTTCACTCAAGCTTCAAGTCTCCATTTCCTATCTTCATAAAAAATTCTCCAAAGCTAAGGTATATGGGTTGAAACCAATGGGTCCTTTCATCGATGGTGCCCAAGCTTCTTTTCACCTAAATTGCATGATTTAAAGTTGATTTATTCATGGGTCTTACTTATTATGAATTTCACTGCACACTATGTTAGGTTTCATGAATTTTGATGGTTTTAGCATGTTTTGAGCTATGAATCTAAGATCTATTGCATGATTTGATAAAGAATTTTGATGTATACTACTTGAGGGTGTTGCCAAGTATTTACACTGAATTTTGAAGCATGAATCCACTCTTGAAATGCATGGTTTTACACTACCACTATACACCCGCCAAGTGTTTAATAAAATGTCCGGTTATGATTTCTTGATGAATTGAAGGTCCAGTGCATGTCTTATGAGTTAAATCACTATATGATGATGAAAGAAATATATATATATATGATATAATCTCTATCATGTTGGGTATTAACCAAGCTTCACTTGGGAGGTTGTAGGCCCGAGTAACCTTATTGAGGGGTTTGTACCTCGATCGCCTCACTCGAGAGGTGCTAGGCTCGTGCAACCTTGTTGAGGGGTTTGTACCATGATCGCCTTACTCGGGAGGTGGTAGGCCCGTGCAACTATGTCAAGGGGTTTGTACCTTGATAACCATATTGAGAGGTTTGTACTTTATTAACAATGTGGGGAGGGGGGGTTGTACCTCATCAACCAATTGAAGGGTTTGTACCTCATTCGCCTCTCCAATGTGAGCCCTAATTGCTTGTTTTAGCCCCCTCTATTATCTATGTAGTAGAGGTGTTGTTGGACACGTTATGTATTGAACCTTGACTCTCTTGTTTTGTGTTAATATTATGAATGCTTTCCCGTTAGTCCTTTTTACCCTATTTCTAATTTCATTAATTTGTTTAATTGCTTCCACGACCAATAATGTGTGATGAGATCTTAAGAGGATTGTTTGGAGTCCCCTTCGGGTTCTCTATTCGCCGTGTCACGTCTAGGACCTAGGCTTGGGTCGTGACAAACTTGGCATCTAAGCATTAGGTTGTTAATGGTCCTCAGCATCCAACACACCACATCGATTAGAGTCTTGTTCATGGTTGTGTTATGCACCACAACTATGAGCAAGAAGCTATGAGGCATTTTAGGAAATGTTTCCCTTCTTCATGTTCTAAGTTATGCTATAGAGTTGAAGTAAGGTTCCCCCCTAATGATTGTTCTTTGCTATGCTAGATCATGCCTAATACAAGAGGAAGGAGAGCCTGCACTCCCGAGGAACAACCGACTCATGGTGAGCTCCAGGATGCTCTCACTATGCTACCACAAGTTGTGGCCAACCAAGTCAATCAACGGACCCAAGCCCCTCATGCTCCTACACCGGCATCTTGGGTGAGAGACTTCGTGAGAATGAACCCACCAACATTCTATGAGTCTAAGGTAGATGAGGATCCTCAAGAGTTCATTAATGATGTCTACAAGGTATTAGCTATTATGGGTGTTAGATCAGAGGAGAAAGCGGAGTTGGCGGCCTACCAACTTAAAGGGTAGCACAAATATGGTTTAACAAATGGAAGGAAGGGAAGGGAATCAATAATATGGTGATATAGGAGGAGTTCAAGGCGGCTTTTCTTAATTCGTTTTTCTCTCTTGAGATCAGGGAAGCCAATTTTTTGGAGTTTATGAATTTGAGACAAGGGCCCATGAGTGTGAGGGAGTATGCCCTCAAGTTCAATCAACTTTCTAAATATTCTCCCCACTGGATTGCCAAACCAAAGTCTAGAATGGACAAGTTCGTGATGGGTGTATTCGATTTGGTGAGTGAGGAATTTTGATCATCTATGTTGATTAGTGACATGGATTTGTCCCGTTGATGACCTATGCTGAACAAATGGAGGAGAAAAATTAAGGAAGAGGAGGAGTAATAAGGCGAAGAGGGCCCGTTTTGATGGAAAATTCCAAGGATGAAAGGGTAGTCAGTTCCATCAAGGCCAAGGGTCTTCTCGTGCATTTAATAAGAGGGTTGAATAACTTTCCAAGGACCCAAGGCATTGGGGGTATATTTCCTAATGGTGGGTGTCCAAAATGTGGTAAGGTTCATAATGGCCCGTGTTTGAGGGATACCAATGCTTGTTTATGTTTGTGAGGAAGTTGGGCATATGGTGATGGATTGCCCTCCAAATCGCAACAATGGTAAGAAGGTTCGTCCATAAGGTGCTATTGTGGTGGTTACTTTGGGGAGAGGTGGCCGACAAGATGGTGCCCCAAGGCCCAATCACTTTTATGCACTCCAAGGGAGGCAAGGGGTTGAGGAGGTTCCTAATGTAGTTACCAGTATGTTTTAAGTCTTTTATGTTGATGTGTATATATTGATTGATCCGAGTGCCACTATTTCTTTTGTTACTTTTTTGTTGCCAAAAAGTTTCATGTTGTGCCCGAATTGTCATGTGAGTCTTATGAGGTGTCTACTCCTATTGGTGCATCTATTATTGCTATAAAGGTGCATAGAAATTGTCCCAATTGCATTTTACATAAAATATTGCCTTGTGATCTTGTTGAGTTGGAAATGGTTTATTTTGATATTATTCTTGGAATGGAAGAGTCATAATGTGGTGGTCAAGGATAGGTTCATCTCTTGCATTAAAACCCATAAGTTGATCTCTAAGGGGTGTCTTTATCATCTTGTGAGGGTAAGGGACATGGAGTGCAAGGTCCTTCCTATAGAGTCGGTTCCAATTGTAAATAAGTTCCTTGATGTCTTTCCAAAAGACCTTTCTAGTGTTCCTCCCGAAAGCGAAATATATTTTTGTATAGACCTCCTTCCCGATAGTCAACCCATTTCTATTCCCCCTTACCACATGGCCCCGATGGAGTTAAAGGAGTTGAAGGAGACTAAGGGATTTGTTGGAGAAAGATTTTATTAGGCCTAGCCAATCCCCTTAGGGTGCATCGGTGTTGTTTATGAAGAAGAAGGATGGGGCTCTTACATCTTACAAGGATTGATGATTTGTTTGACTAATTGCAAGGGGTTAGTCACTTCTCTAAGATAGATCTTTGGTCCATGTACCTTCAAGTGAAGGTGAGAGAGTGTGATATTCCTAAGATGGCCTTTTGGACTAGGTATGGACATTACGAGTTTCTTGAGATGTCTTTTGGGTTGACCAATGCACTAGCTATCTTCATGGATCTAATGAATTGGGTCTTCAAACCCTAACTTGATTCATTTGTTGGGGTCTTTATTGATTATATTTTGATCTATTCATATTGTGAGGAGGAGCATATGTGCCATTCAGGGTAGTGCTACAAAGATTGAGGGAAAAGAAGATGTATGCCAAGTATGAAAAATGTAAATTTTGGTTAAAAGAGGTTGCCTTCCTAGGTCATGTGGTATCGAAGGATGGTATTAAGGTGGATCCTAAGAAGATGGGTGTGATTAGGAATTAGCCTAGACCATTGACCTCGTTAGATATTAGGAGCTTCTTGGGCTTAGCAGGTTGCTATCAAAGGTTTGTGAATGGGTTCTCTTCTATTGCTTCTCCTATGACCAAGTTGACTCAGAAGAAAGCCAAATTTGTATGGACAAATGAGTATGGAAAGAGTTTCCAAACATTGAAAGATAAGCTTGTGTCCTCTCTGATATTGTCACTGCCAGAAGGGTTAGAGGGGTTTGTTGTGTATTGTGATGCTTCTAGAGTTGGTTTTGGTTGTGTTCTAATGCAGAATGGTAAGGTGATGGCCTATGCTTCTAGACAACTCAAAGTGCATGAAAAGAATTATCCTACTAATGATCTTGAACTAGCCACCATGGTATTTGCATTAAAGATTTGGCGTCACTATTTGTATGGGGTATATGTTGATTGTTCACCGATCAAAAGAGTCTTCAATGTGTCTTCACTCAAAAAGATCTCAACTTGTGAGATAAAGAAGGTCGTTAGAACTTCTTAAGAACTATGACATGAGTGTGCATTATCATCCTGGTAAGGCTAATGTGGTGGCCGATGTTTTGAGTAGGGTGACCATGGGTAGCCTAGCACATATTGATGACAGTGGAAAAGTGGTGGCTAGAGAGGTCCATCGATTGGCTAGATTGGAAGTTAGGTTGGAAGAGGTTGATAATGGTGGTGTTGTCATTGTTGATGGTTCAAAATCTTCATTGGTTGAGGAGGTGAAAGCTAAGAAAGATCTTGATCCCGCCTTGTTAAAATTGAAGGCATTGGTAAATGATGGTAAGGGGGAGGTTTTCTCCCAAGGGGGAGATGGTACCCTTAGGTACCAAGGTAGGTTGTGTGTGCCTTGTGTTGATGGCTTGAGAGAAAGGATTCTTGATGAGGCTCATAGTTCTTCCTATTCTATTCACCCCGGCCCTACTAAATGTATAGAGATTTGAGGGATGTGTATTGGTGGGGAGGCATGAAGAGGGACATTGCCAAATTTAACAAGTCAAAGCTGAGTATTAAAGGTCGAGTGGCCTATCCAAGACATAGAGATTCCTACTTGTAAGTAGGAGAGATTAATATGGATTTTATGGTTAGGTTGTCCAACACTAGAAACAGTTTTGATTCCATTTGGGTTTTGGTTGATAGGATGATGAAATTGGCTCAGTTTCTACTGGTTTTTTATAAGGCCACATATGGGGCTGAAGATTATGCTAGGTTGTACATTCATTACTTGGTGCGGTTGCATGGGGTTCCTTTTCCATCATATCGGATCATGGTGTTCAATTTACTTCACATTTTTGGAGGTCCTTTTGAAGGGATCTTGGTACAAGAGTTAAACTTAGTGTGGCCTTTCACCCTTAAATGGATGGCCAAGTCGAAATAACTATGCAAACACTTGAGGATATGATTAGGGATTATGTATTGGAGCTTAAGGGTAGTTGCGATGATCATCTTTCACTGATTGAGTTTGCCTATAACAATAACTATCATTCTAGCATCGGTATGACCCCTTTTGAGGCTCTCTATGGTAGACATTGTAGATCATCGGTTGGGTGGCTTGAGGTTGGAAAGGTGGTTTTGTTGGGTCTAGAACTGGTTATGGAGGCTTTTGAGAAGGTTAGTATGATTAGAGAAAGGTTGAAGACGGCCCAATGTCGCCAAAAGTCCTATGCCGATGTGAGGAGAAGGGATCTTGAATCCGGTGTTGTTATTTGGGCTATTTGAAGGTTTCACCCATGAAGGGTGTGGTTCATTTTTGTAATAAGGGCTAGTTAAGCCCTAGATATGTCGGTCCTTATAGGGTGATGTGGAGGATTTATAAGGTGGCTTACGAGTTGGAGTTGCCTAGTGAAATGAATTTGGTCCATCTGGTGTTTCATGTGTCCATGTTGAGGAAGTGTGTGGTTATCCAAATGCTACTGTTCCATTGGGTGTTCAGGGCATAGTTGAAGACAACTCGACTTATGAGGAGGTTCTAATGGAGATCTTGGATAGGCAAGCGAATCAATAAGGACGTTATTCCATTAAGATCTTTAGGATGAATCAACAAGCTAAAACTGTTACATGGGAGGCCAAAGCGGACATGCAAAAGCGATATCCTTATCTTTTCCACTCCATTCAAGCCTAATGTATTGATCTAAGTCCGCTATATGATTTCAAGCCTAAGTTCAGCCCATGACATTTACATGCATTCATTTTTATATTGAGAAGTTCATGATGATTTTAAACTTATGTTGAAATTTTTTAAATGATGTTTAAGTGCATTGTTGTACCCTTTTGTGGGCTGAAATTTTCCAGTTTACGTCTCTCATATACTTTTCTTTGACATTTGAGGATGAATGTTCCCAAGGGGTACATATTGAAATGACTCCAAAAAGTGCCCGAAAATGTGCCTCGAAAATGCCCGAAATCATAATTTCCATAAATCTCAAAATCCGTGCGTGATATCAAAAATCTGGCTTCATATTCTTATTCAAGGGGTCAAATTGTTTGGGGGATGGGTCTGGCCCCGATTTTAGAGCAAATGAATCTCAAGTTTAATTTCCCAAAAATTAATTCCTAGAGAGCCTTTCGTGCCCCTAACACGATGCGCCCAGGGTGTGCCACAGTGTAAAAATGTTGCCAGTTTTCACTTCAGTCCAAGACTTTTTGGTTTTGGACCTAAGCCTTCCTATGCGTGAAAATACCTATACTTACCCATATTCCACATTCAATCCTTCACGATACTCCCAAATACTTTCTCAAACACTTACACAATATTTAATCTCAAAATTCAAGTATCCAAACCTCATCCGGATCTTAAGGACTCAAGCTTCAAGTCTTCATTTCCAATCTTCATCAAGAATTCTCCAAAGCTAAGATATATCGGATTCAACCTATGGGTCCTTTCACCCATGGTAGCTAGCTTCCCTTTCACCTAAATTGCACGATTCAAAGTTGATTTACCCATGGGTCTTACTTATTATGAATTTTATTGCACACTATGTCGGGGTTTCATGAAATTGTGTTGGTTTTAGCATGTTTTGAGCTATGAATCTAACATCTAATGTGTGATTTGATGAAGTGTTTTTATGTTTATTACTTGAGGGTGTTACCAAGTATCTAATGATAGTTTTACAATGAATTTTTTAGAATGAATCCACTCTTGAAATGCATGGTTTTACACTAGCACTACACACCTACCAACTTTTGATAAAATATCCTGTAATGATTTCTTGAGGAATTGAAGGTCCAATGCATGTCTTACGAGTTGAATGACTATATGATGATGAAAGGAATGTATGTATATGATATTTATTTCTATAGTGTTGGGGATTTACCAAGCCTCGCTCGGGGGGTTGTAGGCTCGGGTAACCTTGTTGAGAGGTTTGTACCTCGATCAGATTACTCGGGTGGCGGTAGGTCTATGCAACCTTCTTGAGGGGTTTGTACCTCGATCACCTCGCTAGGGAGGTGGTAGACCTGTGCAACAATGTCGACGGGTTTGTGCCTTCACAACCATGTTGAGGGTTTTGTACTTCATCAACCATGGTGGGGGGGGGGGGGGTGTTTGGACCTCATCAACTAGTTAGGGGATTCATACATCATTCACCTCTCCAAGGAGGTGGTAGGCCTTCGATATTCACTAATAATGATCTCTTCTTACACGTGTATTATGTTCTCTATAAGAATTATCTTACTTCAAACATCATTCCTACATGCCATATTGCTATATGCTTATTCATTGCTTATGTTATGTATTTTGTTTATGGTGCTTATCACTTATTGCATTGCATCCTACATACTTAGTATATTCAAACGTACTAATGCATACTCTATGCCTATATGATGTCACCATGTAGGAACCATAGCCCCACTTAAGCATCTTCATCCACGTGGATAGTACGAATTCGCTCAAGCTACTTGATAAATCCTCCATTTCGAGGACTATGTCTATCATCTCATGCTATGTACTAAGACTATCGTTCTTTTATGTATGTATTGACTATAAGGGTGAGCCCCGATTGCTTGTCTTGGCCTCTACTCTTATCTATGTAGTAGAGGTGTTGTTGGACATTTTATGTATTGAGCCTTGACTCTCTTGTTTTGTGTTGATGTTATGAAAGTATTCTCTTTAGTCCCTTTTACCCTATATCTAATTCTATTATGTTGTTTAATTGCTTTCGCGACCAATGATGTGTAATGATATGTTAACAGGCTTGTTTGGGGCCCCTTCAGGTTCCCCGTTCGCCGTTTCATGTCTAGGCCCTAATCTTGGGTCATGACAGATAGTGTAGAACTAGGGTCAACTAATGCATATACATTATGTTAAAAGATGGACAATGTACTTGTGACCTCATTGCGTAAAGCTTTCAAATTTTGCCGACTTCCTAGAGAATAAGTACAATTCTGGACTCCATTAAAGATAGCTACCCTTCTAACACCCATACCACGACCTGCAGGTGCTTATTGACCCCAACCTAATGGAGGAACTAATGATGATGATGCAATAGCTGACCAAGTAGGTTGTTCTATATCACCCATGCATCTCCTCCGACAATCTCTCATCATATGCCTCGACACATCACACCAATAACAAGAATCTGTACCAACAGGACATGTACCTAAATGAATCCTCCCACATTGTTTGCAAGGCTGCCTAGGAGTCATTTGCAGGCTTGCCAAATACCCCGTTGTCCGTGCACCTTGTCCTTCACTTCTTTGACCAAACTTATTATTTCTAGAGCCTTTAAGTTGTGATGGAGCACTAGCTGCAGAGTAGGAGGATGATGGCCTAGGTGGTCTATTAGAAAATCGAGGCCTAAGCTCACCTTGGGATAGTGTAAACTACCCCATAGATCTGACCCTCTTGGACTACCCCCTTTGTAACTCTTCTGTCCTTCTTCTTTGCCTTTGGTACTCTAGATTTTGTGTGAAAGCTTGGATCCTCGCTATATCTATGTCTTTATTCAACGAAGCAATGGTACAATCTCTAACTAGATGTGAATCCAATCTATCCACATATCGATGAACAATATCTGCCATAATAGCAACTACATTAGGAGCATACCTGGCCAGGGAATTAAAATTGAAGGCTATACTTCCTCATGCTCATATTCCCTTGGTGGAGATTCAAGAACTGATACGCATGGGCCTTTCAGATCTGTAATGTCAAGAAATCATGAAGAAATGCCTCCTTGGACTCCTTAGAGGTAGTTGGAGGTGTGTCTATACCCTTAAATTGCTTCCAAACTTCATACTGTAGTATAGCCACACCCTTCAATCTATATGTTGCTAGCTCAAAAATTTTTGTACCACCCACATGCATAACATCAAAAGTGCGTTGAATCTGATTGATAAAATCTTATGGATCTATGTTAGGATTTGACTCAGTATAGGATGGAGGGTCCAAATTAAGGAAGTCATGTATCCTAATGGTAGCTGCCCTATTCATACCATATGCACCTATAACTAGGCCTTCTTGTCTTTAACCTTGGCCAGCAACTATATGAGTCAATAGTTGGACTGTATTTTTAGATCCTGCATGGTGGCAGTGCTAGGTGGTTCTAAGAATTTCACTACTTTCTGGTTCATCAGGAGTTGGAGATGTTTGTGATCGAGACTCATCTTAAGCCTCATTTCCTTACCTCACCCGACTGGGAATACCAACCATTACTTCTACTTCTTTCCCATTGCCTTTGTTTTTTTGGTTTCTAGAATACTTGTTGTACAAAAGAATTTAGAGATTAGACACAATCCACCTATAACACTTGGTTCTATGGCATGATCTAAAGAATGAAAAGAAAGTGACAACTCTTAAATGCCATGTAGCCTCCTGCTTAGAAATATGGTGCACAATGCATCCATAAACAAGACTCTTTATAGACAAGGCTTTATAGACTCCCTAGGATGACCTGGTCGGATACCACTTATGTCTTGCCCAAAGTCCCATTAAGTCGAACTGGCACTCATTGAGGATAAGGCTCGGGAGAACCAACCTATACCCATGCACTTTCTATGAACATTATAAGGGGTTTCCACATTCAATACGCTTTCAGGAATGTAGATAATAATAACAATCCAAAAGGAAATACATATGACTAGGTAGTTGGAGCTACGAGGTCTAAAGTACGAAACATGACCACATTTTACTTTGATTGTCTACACAACATCTAGATAAGGTAAATTATCTGACAAGGGTTGGGACATGCCCTGCCTTATGACTAACTATACAACAACAACAACAACATTACCCCAGTGCCTCAAAGTCTCCCGCCCATTGTGGGGTAACGGGGGTTGGATGTACGCAGCCTGACCGTTATGTTTAAAAAGATAGAGCGATTGTTTCCAGATGACCCATGATGAGCGTCGAAAGTTGCATTGATTAACTGCTACTTCATAATTGAAAGAAACACAGACAGTTTAAAGAGCCCTTTTGCTTTTTTCCATCATACCCCAAAGCTAAAAAATAGTGAATCTTTGGCTCCATCCGAGATTGATGGAAAGCCTTATGACTAAATATACAATCAAATAATATAGGCTCTAGACACACAAAGCCCCAAAGCAACCTAGAACTCAATAACAGCAGTTGGATATCCTGTACTCCTACTGGAGAGATCTACTAGCTCTTGTACCTATAACATCCAATAAAGGTCCCCCGTAAGTGATGTCAGTACTAGATAATGTACTGAATATGTAAGGCAGGAAGTACTGTATATGACGTAAGAACTCAAATGAAATCATGCACTAGTGTAGGGATAAGAGACAACCTTTAGTCATATTATGGAATCATGTACTTTATGTCCTTTTTATCACTTTACCTTTCTTTACTGTATGATCTCTGGACAACATAGAATACAAATGACTGGCTGATCAGTGGTAAATTAGTATTGGGATTAACCCATGTTAAGCTTTCCTTTCACCCCAGGGATATCCGCAGTAATATGGGATCGACCCATGGTAGGTGATGCTTCCACCCCTGGGATACCATTCATCAATAAGCAACTTACTTTATCTTTTTTATTTACTTTGAAATGATTTTTTTGGTGGACATAATATTTGAGTTATAGTACCATAGATGTAGCATGTGACAAATAAATAATCATATAAGACAATACCACAATGAAAAGAGTAGGAAACATAAATAATGAAATGCGTATTAAGCAAAAAGAACTCATGTATGTTGGTATCCAAGTGCAATGCAGATTTTTAAATGACTATATATGTAAGCATATGAACACATTAAAGAAAGGAGACATGGTTATTGGTTATGTTAGAGTTGGTAAGTGCCGCCATATTCCAAGAAAGAATCTAGATTTCATGCCAAGTAATACAAAATCGAGTAGCCTTACATACCTCGCTGTACGACCTTGTTATTACCTTGAAGTAACCTCCTTTTCCCCCAAATACTTATCTACAATAGAGTAGGTGATAAAGCTAGTAATCACAGCTAATAAACATGTCTTGATAGTCCAATCTCATAAAAATAACGCACGGGCAGCAAGTGTGTAATTATCAATCCAAGAGTATTCTTTCAACGTTTTCAACCTCTAATCATATTTTCTAATACACATTCTCATATACATGTCATGTCTACCTTTTTATAGAATGATAATAGTCTTACAATAGCCCACAAAGCACAACACATATTAACTCTACACAACACATAAGTAGGCAGCATAACATTATGTCATTTCGCTACATTTCGACATCAAATATCCCAAACCTGTTCCAACTTTAACCAAACGGTTCCCACACTTTTTTCACATTAAAAAAATTCTAAAACAGTCCAAAAATAGCTCTAAATTATATAGAGAACATGAAAACAACAATCTCCATTTATCAGCCCACAAGTTCCTACAAAGAGCACAATTACGATATCATATAAGAATTCATTTTTGCTGAAGATAAAAATGGTGCAACAACCTTGGTACATCATTATGGAAGTAAACCTCATTAAAAACAGCAGCCTCCATTCATAATCAAGCCAACCAACAAGAGAAAAGTTCCCAAATAAATAAAGTGTATAACAATCTTTGGAAAACATATTGTCCAAAATTCCAGCACAAGTATAACCAGCCTATTTCTCTTGTTTTGATGAAAAAGCATACTAAACACAAAATTATTATTACTTACCTCCATCTCAAGGTGTAGCGCTTCTCCAAGAACCCTAAAAGTTTCTTGTGGATGCTTTTTAAATCAAGAAAGAGTAGAGAGAAAAACCTTGAAAAGTCTATTTTTTTTCTAATGTTAAATGACTTGAAGGAGCTGTTTCTAAGACCTTTTAAAGGAACAGTTTGGCTGAATTTCTTTGGTATTTTAAACCTTATTTTATCAAGTTAGTTATGTACCTATTTTTCCCTTTCACATGGGTCTTATTGCGTTCAAATTAGATGGGTCTTGGCTACCCACTTTTCTCTTTTCTCTTCACTTAGTTTGGGCCTAAATCATCAAGTGAGTTGTGAATACACTTGAGCCTTTCTTCTATTCTTCTCGTGATGAAAATATTGTCCCTTTATAATGCTAAAACATAGGCTAAAATTACAGCCTTAGCATGGGCTTTATTCATTATCGGACTTGGATAGATTTGGTGTCGGGCCTCGTCTCTATCTATCTAGCATATTTAAGCTAAGCACATAGGTGACTCACCTGCTAGCTTCCTAAGTCCTACAAGCACCTCACTTCTTTCACTTCATTTAAGGTCGCAGTCACCTCAATTTGACTTAAAGTTATATACACTCGACCTTTTTAAGCGTTAGACGTACATATCGCCCTCTAATATGAAATTCAAGCACCTTTAGAAATGGGTGTTGATTTGACTAAGATATATCATGTTCCATATACATAGGACTAGTACACGTAATATATGTGGTGTTACACCTATAACTACCCCAAATTTTGAATCCTAGGTTTTTTTTTTTGCATGTGTTCTTTTCCTATAATTATTTAATTTTTATTGAACCAGCATGTTTCGGAAGTGTATGTAGTATTGGTAGCATATAGTACTGATGTCTATGACATATATGTACTTTTGTTCTTTTGTGTTAAAAATGATACCCACCAAATTATTTTTAGTTAATCTAGATAGGAACGATGCATGTTTAATTGTGTTGACAATGCTTGTTCTTGAAAGTGAGGATAAAAGTGAGATAAAAAGAATGATCTGAGAGAGTGTTGATAGTGTAATCAGTGTTATGTGAGTGTGAGCTTACTTTACCAAATCATGTATTGTGTATAAATTCAGAATGTGCCCTATTACTCTGACTTACAATGTAGGTTAGTTTGTTAGGAAAAGATCTTAGGTCATTGTTCATAATAGTCCTATTAGCCTAAATAACCAACCAAATGTGTGAAAAAACTTTGATCCTAATGTTTGAGCCCTACATGTACCTTGACTTTGAAAAAACCTAAGTGACCTAATCTTATAAGATGTAAAATCCTGAAATTAGCTCTGGTCCTTCCTTGAATATTGTGCACCTTAACAGAGGCAAAAAAACTAAGTTGAGGGTCGCTACAATAAGTGGCCCTGGTTTCTAGCTTGGATATTGTGTACCATGACTCAGGCCTGGTGGTTGTTGTAAGGGTAAACACAAAATGAGGCAGAAAGTTACTGATACATGAAGAAGGAGAAAAAAATGTATATTGGGTGTAAGAAAAATGAATGATGCCTTAGCAATGAACTAAAAAGAAAAATGTTGTGAAAATACAAGGAAAAAAGTTGAAAAATGATAATAAAGTACCTAGAAAAGCTTGAAATGGGAGAAAGGGAGAAAATGAGATGAAAAGTAACAATGTTGGTAGGGCAAAAGTGTAGAAAATGTGGTGTCAAGGAGGGCCTTTAGTCTATATGTTCCTAAAATATCCTGTCAAAGCCCTTGAGCTTACGTTACAAGTTAGTAAAGTCCAAAAGTGATCCTAGTCTAAGTAGTCAAAGGTCATAATCAAGAATATATGAGCAAGCATATGGTATTGAGTATAATATCTAAATGTCTTTTGTGAGAGTGAGTGATTTTGCATAGTCCCAAGGTTATACTTGAAAATATCATCGTGAGTGAGATATATGATTTCTTTATGTGATGATACTTGCATTGCATTGTTAATATTAGATTGATTTAATGACTCTGGCTTGTTGATAACTATCTTGCTTGTCTTAGTTGCATTGTTAACATTAGACTGATTCGGGGTTGGCACAATTTTGAGCTAAGTGTACAGAATGTGCGGAAGAAGAGGTTCCACGAGACCCTTTACGAGCCGTAAAGATAGTTTTGTAACAAATTCCAGTGAAAGGTGATTTTCTGAAGTTGATTCTACGAACATGCAGACGAGACATAGAAGACTTTACGAGTTGTAGACTTTGTGTCGCGCCCTAAGGATTAGAAAGTGGGGAGTTGCAGAAAAGTCATAAAATGAAACCCCTTATGGGTCGTAGAACTTTATATGAGCCGTAAAAGGGTGCCCTAGAAGCTAGTCCCAGTTTTGAAGAAGAAATCCACGAAATAATCACAAGTAGAGTCTATCGATCCAGTTATTCTATTTCATTTTGATTTTGTATTTTAAACACCATAAATAGGGTTTTCAGGTTATTTTTCATAAGGAAAAATAGAGAACAAGTAGAGGAACATGATAGAGCTTGTGAAACACTTGTAAAACTTTATTTTATCTTTCAATTTCAATCTTATGATTCTCATTGAAGAGTTTGGATTTATTTTGCTTAATTCTCTTGTTTAAGTGCTCAATTATGTTATTAAAATTAATACGACTTGCATTTACAAATAATCACAAGTAGCTAAATCCACAACTAGGGTTGTGGGAACTAGGAAGAACTAACAAGGTAAAACCAAATAATTCGTAATTCTTGAAAAGTGTGCATGCATGTATTAATCAATTCTCATCATATTGAAAGTTTTCTAATGGTGGCCAACATTAGAACCTGCCTAGTGTTACTGACTGAATCAAGATAGTATTGAATAGGAAAAGTGATTAATTAATAGGATTCCGTCTATGTTTCTCATCTAGTCAACCGAACTGGGCCAAGGGGAGGTTGTACTATAAGAATAGGTAGGGGTTAGTAATGTCATACTATAGTGATGGACCAAATCACGTAGTGAAATTTGACTCTCGCCTGGGCCAAAGGGTTTGGTGAACTTAACTTACCATTCTGCATGCTACACATTGGGAAAGAATTCGATTACCTAGTAATCATGAGTTAGGGAATAGGGGGAACACAATACCCTAGTTCCTCTTCATACTTGTTTAATACTTGTCTTAGCTTAGGATTACTTTTTATATTTATCATAAAACCCCTCCCCTAGTTAATCAACCCAAATTGCATTGATTTCTTCTAAGTCTACCATATTCCCTGTTGGTTTAATCCTAATGTTTGTTAGGTTATATATCTTGACAATGACTGCTTTAGCCTAAAAAATGAGGTGTAGCTTAAGCGACATCATCCCATGCGACTAGTCATCGGGTGGAGGGTCTGCATGGACTACAAAAAGCTCAATGCATTGACAGAAAAGGATGACTTCCCTATGTTGTTCATGACCAAATTTAGACCGCTTGGCTAGAAAGGATTGGTACTCCTTTTTGGATGGTCACTCAGGCTACAACTACATCAAGACTGTTCTGGAGGACCAATAAAAGACATTGTTCACATTCCCTTATTGTACCTTCACATTCAAGAGGATGTCATTCAGGCTATGTAACGCACCAGTAACATTCTAAATATGCATGATTTCCATCTTTTCAAACATGGTGGAGGACACTGTCAAGGTTTTCATGGATGACGTTAGTATGGTGGGTGACTCATTTGAGGATTTCTTGAAGCACTTGTATGTTGTGCTTAGGTGATGTGAAGAATGCAATCTGATGCTGAATTCGAAAAGTGTCACTTCATGGTAAAGGAGGGAATTGTATTGGGGCACAAAATATCTATCGACGGAATTGAGGTTGAATGAGCTAAAGTGGAGGTGATTGAGAAGCTGCCCCCACCCATTTCTATCAAGGGTGTGAGGAGTTTACTCGACCATGTAGGATTCTACAGGCATTTTATAAAAGACATCTCTAAAATTGCACATCCCTTGTGTAAACTGCTTGAGAAGGATTCTAAGTTCATGTTTGATGAAGTATTCCTAAAAGCCTTTGAAGGATTGAAGCAAAAGTTGATTTCGGCCCCATCATTATAGCTCCAAACTGGTCAAAGTCCTTTGAATCATGTGTTATGCAAGTGGGGACGCATTTGTTGTAGTGTCTAGACAGCATCAAGAAAAGATATTACATCCCATATACTACGCTACCAGAGCCCTTAGGTACATCCCAGAAGGTTGTATCTCTTGGGGACAAAAGTAATTGTGCACATGCACTACTCCATCTGATGGTACTTAATGGTGAAGAAGGATGCAAAACTGATATTGATTTGATGGGTACTTCTTCTTCAAGAGTTTGACTTTGATGTTATCGATAGAAAGGGGACCAAAAATCAGGTTGTGGATCATCTCTCCAAATTAAAAGATGAAGCCATGGAAAATTTTTACAATGGATTAGAGATTGATGATTCATTCCTAGATGTGACAGTGTTGGTAACATCCCATGATTTGGTAAGTGATATTGTACCACTAGACTTGAATACCCACCAGTGTTGCAAGTTTATATCTGATGTGAGAAAAATCTTTTGGGATGATCCATACTTGTTTTGTGTATGTGCCAGATGGGATTATTCTTCATTGTTCCTGAGATTGAGATGATAAGTATCCTAGAGGCATGCCACTCATCTCTAGTATATGGGCATCCTAGTAGAGTCTAGACAACACATAAAGTCTTCTAGTGTGGCTACTATTGGCCAACCATCCACCAAGATACTCAGAACAATGCCAAAGCTTGTGAGAGATGCCAGAGAGAAGGTATTGTTTCCCACAAGCACGAGCTCCCTCTAAACCTAATTATGGTGATTGAACTATTCGATATGTGGGGAATAGATTTCATAGGTCCATTTGTTAGCTCAGATAGGAACAAATATATACTGGTGGGTGTAGACTATGTATCAAAATGGGTGGAAATAGTTGCTCTCCAAAACAATAAAGGCAAAGCAGTCATAGTATTTCTAAAAAGGAGCATGTTCTCAAAGTTTGGCACCCCTTAGGCGTTCATAATTGATGGAGGCCTCATTTCTGCAATGAAGTTTTCAAGTCCCTACTTGAAAAATATAGGGTAAAGTATCAGGTGGAAAGACCTTACCACCCAAGACAAGTAGACAAGTGGACATATCCAATAGGGAAATCAAATAGATTCTATTCATGACTGTGAAACCAAACTAGACAGACTGGTCGTGGAAGCTTGATGACACCTTACAGGCATATTGGACTGCATTCAAGACCTTTATAGGCAGTCTCCTTACCAACCTTTCTTTGGGAAAGCCTATCACATGCCGATGGATCTTGAGCATAAGGTGATATGGGTGCTGAAAAAGTTGAATCTAGACTGGAATGATGCCGCAAGCTCTAGGCTGAGCCAACTCAATGAGCTTGATGAATTTTGTTTGAGGGCATACAAGAGTTCATCCTTGCACAAACAAAGGATAAGCTACAACATGATCATCGCATAGAGAATCGCAACTTCGCACCAAGAGACTTAGTTTGCTATACAAATCCAGGCTAAAGTTGTTCCCTAGGAAACTCAACTCCAGATGCTAGGACGCTTTAGGGTATCACATGTCTTCGACCATGGGGATATCGAATTGGAGAAGAGAAATGGTAGAAAATTCAAAATGAAAGGCCAAAGAATCAAACCATATCTTGGCAATATTGAGGAAATAGAAATGGAGGAAGCATGGACACTTTGTGAAGCCTGAGTAACCAAGTTGTCCAAGTCATGCCACAATAATAAATCAGCCGCTGCTTAGGACGCAACACAAATTAAAGACTGGCACGTAGGCACCCAGTATGTTCTTTTAATTCCTGTGCTTTCTATTCCATTTCTGTGCATTGAGGATTTATGTGCTACAAAAATACAACATTTTTTATGCTTAAAACTTGGAATTTTGTGTGTTTTCAATGCAATGTTAGTTAGTTTTATGTATTTTTGTGTTTATATTTGCAGGATTACAGGTTGGCCTTGATTTTGGGAAAAAGTGCAGAAGTTACTGACTTTTGTTGTTATACGAGACCCTTTACGGGCCGTAAATCATTCTATGGTTGTAGAGTAGTTTCATGAACAATTCTAGTGAGGGGCTATTTTCTGAAGTTGATTCTACAAACATCCAGACAAGCCGTAGAAGGTTTTACGAGTCGTAAAAGATGGTTCATGCCCTTAGGATCAAAGATTGGGACTTTCTAAAGTTTCATCAGATAAAACCCCCTTTACGGGTCGTAAACCACTTTACGAGTCATAGAAGGGTATTGTAGAGTTGAAGTTCAAATTTCTAGTAGCAAAGTATAAGACCCTGATTACAGGCCGTGGAATGCAATACGGCTCGTTAACCCCTTTCGTATGGCATGCCCACTAGTTCTCCTATTTTATCTAGGACTTGTATTTACTTATTATAAATAGGTTTTTTAGGTTATTTTTTAGAAATTTTTGCCTAGTACTCAGTAATTAGAAAGAGAAAATTATGAGATTACATTGGAGAGACTTTGAGAACACTTGGGTACTCGCCTCAAGCCCTCATAGTTAGGGTACTCGCCTATTAAAGATTTGGGGACTCGCTACTAATCCCTTCTCCTATAGTGGTACGTAGTTGTAGGACTTGGCTATTCGCCTCTAGTCCACTTGGTGCTAATTCTAATCCCACTAAATTCTTAAAATAATCATAGCTTTAATAACTTGTAAGAGACATGGAAGACATGACACGACTAGCTCTTAACATCATTTACCTCAATTGGTGAACCTAACTTCAATCATAAGCATGGGTCATCATCAACATTATCCTTGCATTAACATCAACATCAAAGACTCCCAGGAGGTAAAATCTTTGAGAAAAGGGCTTAATCCGTCTTAACAACATCATCAACATTTTTATGAAGTACACATCTTTAGAAAGCCTAAAATCATCATAAAGTCTCTTTACTCATAAATCAACCAATAGTTCATCAAAACTTTAAGAATCCTTGAAAAGGCATTTTATCAAACACTTGGCGAGTGTGTGCTAGTACAAGATCATGCAATTCATGAATGAAATCATGCAAGAAAAATCAATGTAAAACCACACACCAATACTTGGTAATATCCTCAAGTGATATACATTAAAATCCTTCATCAAATCACATAATGGATAAATGATTCATAGATCGAAACATGATTAAACAATCACACTTTTATGAAACCCCAACATAGTTCATAGTCAAATTCATAATAAATAAGACCCATAAGTAAATCAACTTAGAAACATGCAATTTAGGTAAAAAGAAAGGTTGTGTATCATGGGTGAAAGGACCCAATGGTTGAAACCTACATAGCTTAACTTTTGAGATTTTCTTGAAGAAGATTTGAATGGAGACTTGAGGCTTGGATGAATTCCTTAAGATCTAGAATGAGATTTGGCACTTAAAGTTTGAGTGAAATACTAGTTTAAGTGTTTGAGAGGGTTTTGGAGAATGTCTTGTATGATATGGTGTTGAAATATGGTTAAGTATGGGTGTTTTTACGTATGGGATAACATAGGATCAAGAACCAAATGCCTTGGACCGGAATAATAAAATGCCAAAAGATACCCTTTTCGTGCCCCTGGCACGTCGCGCCTCATGCGTGGTTCTTCACTGGAAATCGTCAACTTTGTAATTTTGAATTTTGATATGATTTTCTAAAATCGTTGTTATACTCATTACCCACTCAATTTTGCCCCTCTGAACAAGAATGTGAAGTCATATTTTTGATATCACGCACGAATATTGAGATATATGAAAATTACGATTATGGGAACTTCTAAGATACATTTTCGGGCACTTTTTTGGGGTCGTTTTAATATCACCTCCTTAGGAACATTGATTCCCGAATGTCAAGGAAACATATATAGGAGTAGTCATGATGATTTTAACTTACACAAGAATGTAACAATGCACTTAAACATCATTTCAAAAGTCTCAACATAAGTGTCAAATTCACCATGAACTTGTTAATATAAACGTGATGTATGCAAATGACATTAGCGCTGAAACTTAAGACTTGAAATCACATGAAGAACTTAGTTATTATCTAAAGCTTGAATAGGGTGAAAGAGGTACGGATATTGCTTACCCATGCCCACTCTGGCTCCTTGAGACACTCTTTTGTCTTAATGATTCTTCCAAAGGGCCTTGACGAACACTACATCCTTATTAATAAACATTTCCACCCTTCCATCCAATTCCTCCACCGGAACCTTCTCATAAGCCAACTTATCCACCACAACACGACAACTTCAAAGAGTCCTATAGCACTAGAGTCACCAAAACATCCCCTCTACCTAGAAGCCTGAAGAGCCGGACGAACTATATCCATATCCATAGACAATTCCCATTTGAATGCAACCTCACCAATCCCCCTCAACAATTTATAAGGACTCACAAACCATAAACTTAATTCCCTTTCTTGCCAAACTGGACCACACACTTCATGGGTGGGACTTCCAAGTGAACTCAATCATCAACACACGCACACATGACCTACCTTAGTATCTAGTGACACCTCTCCACCTTGGGAGAAAACCTCCACTTTACCATCTCTCACCAAGGTCTTCAATTCTAACAAGGCAGGGTCAAAGTCTTACTTAATCTAGACCCCCCAACCCAAAGAAGGTTTGGAACAGTAAAAACGACTACACCACCATTCTCAACCTCATCCAACCTCACATGCATCAACACTCACAACATCACCCTCAAATGATCCCCAAACTCTCCTCATATATGGGAATGAATCAACGCATTATCACCAAGGAACGCCACAATTATAACAAGGTAAGGATTAAAGACCCTATTCATGGGACCTATAGACATAACCGGTGCATAAGTCAAATCATAAGACACCACCCCAAATTCAAAATATCGAAAAGGACATTCAATAACTCATTGATCACCGGAAATAACTCAATAGAAATAACTTAGTTTCAACACCCCTAACTCTTACAAGATGATAAATGCATCCTTTAGAGATCAATTGCACCTTAAGATAAGAAACGAACTTACCCCTTCACAACAACCTTACCCGCCCCCACTCAAGGACGAGTTTATAGGAAATTGGAATCTAACTCAACAAACCCTACAATCAAGGCAGACACAATCTGCATGCAATCAAATCCAACAAGTCACAAGGTAAAATCTAATGCAATATAAACATAGAACAATACCTATGAACTTTCCAGCAACAATAGGCTCCACAACGGGTAGACACCAAAGATTCACATAACACCTCAGGATACACAAGAAGCTCACTAGCAACCAAAAGGAATAATGGAAGGAATAGTGGAACTCAGATCCATCAAAATCAAAACCTTTAACTTACCTGTGAAGCACCATGGCTAGACTAATGAATTCTAGAGGGGTATTGTTGAGAATGTCGATGACCATCCTTATGGTTCTTAGGGACCCTTGAATAATGTCTTATCATATGACCCATTCCACCACACCCAAAATACGCACCCGAACCAGCTAAGCAATCTTTGGGTGGTACCTTCCACACTTGTTGCACGTTGGAGTAGCTTGTCCACAAACACCTTCACCTTGATACTTGGGGCTAGCCACCCCATCCATGGAAACCCTTTTCCTTGGAGTATCGTCGAGTTCTTTTTAATGGAAGCTACCATCAAATCAAGCCCTCTTGGATCCCTTACTTCTCACCTTTATAAGCTTCTCCCCCTCAAGTTGTTTGGCATAAGTAAGAGGTGAGACAAATCCATATCACTTATCAATGTAGCAGTATAACACACCTCATTTACCAAATTGGATATACCCATCATGAACTTAGTCATCCTTGACCGCGGATCGACAACCAATTGCAGAGCAGACTTGGAGAGTTGGCTGAACTTGAGGGCATACTCTCTCACACTTATGGACCCCTACTTCAGATTCATGAATTCTATCATTTTGGCCTCCCTAAGCTCAAGAAGGAAGAAACCAGTTGACAAATGCTGCCATAAAATCCTCCCAAGTGATAGCGTCATGATTTCCCCTTTCCACCTTCCATTGCACAAACCAAATTTGAGCCAACCCCTTTAGTTGGTAGGCCACCAACTCCCCCTTTTCCTCCGAACTCACCCCCATGATAGACAACACCTTGTACACCTCATCACTAAACTCTTGGGGATCCTCATCCACCTTAGACCCATAGAACTCTAGTGAATTCATTCCAGAAAAGTCCTTTACTCTCGAGGATAGAGTATTAGAATGAGGAACTTGGTCCCTATTGTTCATTTGGTAGGCCATAACATGCAAGAACATAATAATAGCATTCTGTTACTCAACTATGGTAGCCCTTCATCTAGAGGAGCTTGACGAGTGGGATATGTTGTTTCTCCCATGGATGTACAACCGCTCCTTGGCCTTCCTCTTTGAAGCGGCATGATCAACTAGAAGAGCAAAGAACATTCGTTAGAGGGAAAAGCCCAATCTCACATCTAAAGCACAACTTAGACTATGAAGAAGAGAAACATTTCCTAAAACACCTCATATCTTCCTATTCATAGTTGTGGTGCGCTTCACAACCATGAATAAGACTCTAATCGACGCGTGTGTTAGGTGTTGAGGACCATTAACAACCTATGTTTTTATACCAAGTTTATCTCAACTCAGAGCTAGGACCTAGATGTGACACGACAAATGTGGAACCCTTAGACCACAAACAAGCCCCTTAGCATATGATACACACATCCTTAGTCACAGAAGCAAATAACCAACAATAAGAGAGTAAAATAGGGATAAGTAGGGCTAAGGGAATTCTTTGATATCATAAATCATAAGGAGTAAAGCTCATAGCATAGAGACATCATAATATTCCAACAATACCTCTAAACTTAGAATGGAGCAAGGGACAAGAAACTTTCTAGGCTCAACCTCATAATGTCAAACATCAGCATAAAGAAGTTTTTGAAATAGCAAGAGAAAGTAGATAGTGTCCTTGAACTTGAGGACTCACTAGGCTTATCTTCAAGATTTTAAACTAGCCACGCAGAGGAGGATAGTCAAATGGAGCTCTAGTTCCTACATGGTAACATCATATAGGCATAGAGTGTGCGTTAGTACATTTGAATTTACTAAGTATGTAGGATGCTATGCAACAAGAGATAGGCAATATAGTCAAAATACATAATGATAAGAAAAAATAGCATAGTAATGATATGGCATGTATGATCAATACTTAAGTAAATCATGCTTTGCAAATCATTCATCTTACGTAGAAGATAATATATAAGTGTGGGAAAAAACCTCAACCGACATAAACCATGTGAGCTAGTCCATGGAGTCACGACGTAGACCCTACACTGGAAGAAAGGGGGAAATCACTTGCCAAGGAGAACTTCCAAATGCCTAAGTGGATCCACTAAGCCTTATGTGAACCGGATACTCACCTCTAGTTCATGGACTCGGGTACTCACCTCAAGCCCTACTATTTAGGGTACTCGTCTCTTAGAGATTTGGGGACTCGCCTCTAATTCCTTCACCTGCAGGGGCACATAGTTTTAGGACTTGGGTTATTCACTTCTAGTCCACTTGGTGCTAAGTTTTATCCCATGGAATACCTAGAATTGTCATAGCTTTAATAACTTGTAAGAGACATGGAAGACATGACACTAGTAGCTCTTAACACCATTGACCTCAATTGGTGAGCGTAACTTCAATCATAAGAATGGGTCATCATCAACTTACCCTTGAATTAACATCAACATCAACATAAAAGGCTCCAGGAGGTAAAATCTTTGAGAAAAGGGCTTAATCCGGCAATATCATCAACATTTTCATGAATTAAACCCATCTTTAGGAAGCCCAAAATCATCATAAAGTCCATTGACTCATAAGTCAACCAATAAATCATCAAAACTTTAAGAATCCTTGAAAAGGCATTTTATCAAACACTTGAAAGGTGTATAATACTAGTACAAGATCATGCAATTCACGAGTGAAATCGTGCAAGAAATATTAATGGGTGAATGGACCCAATGATTGAAAACCACATAGCTTAACTTTGGAGATTTTCTTGAAGATGCTTTTAATAGAGACTTGAAGCTTGGGTGAATTCCTTAAGATTTTGAATGAGATTTGACACTTGAATTTTAAGTGAAATATTAGTCTAAGTGTTTGAGAGGATTTTAGGGAATATCTTGTATGATATGGTGGTGTTGAAATATAGGTATTTTTATGTATGAGAAGACTTTGACCCAATACCAAAGGCTTTGTACCGAAACAACAAAATAGGCCAAAATATATTGTCACAACCCAATCCTAGGGCCTAGACATGACCGACGAATAGGGAACTCGAAGGAAACCCAAACAAGCCTCACAGCATATCATTACATATCCTTGGTCGCGGAAGCAATTAAAAATAGCACTAAGAGATAATTATAAATAAGGGAATTGGAACTTAAGGTAAACTTCCATATCATAATACCAAGAAGCAAGAGAGTAAAGGCTCATTGCATAGATGCATAACATGTCCAACGACACCTTTACTAGATAGATAAGAGCAGGTGCCACGACAAACAACCGGGGTCACCCTCATATCCAATACATAAATAAAGAATAGATAGTCTTAGTATCATAGGAAACATCCTCGGAATGGAGGACTCACCAATAAGCTTGAGTGACAATCGTTCTATACACGTGGAAAGGGAGGATGATCAAGCAGTGCACCGGTTCCTACATAGTAACATCATATAGGTATAGATTATGTGTTAGTACATTTGAATGTACTATGTATGTACGATGCAATGCAACAAGTGATAGTATCATAATCGAAATGCATAAACATAGGCAATAAGTACATATAGCAATATGGCATGTATGGAAGACATTCGTAGTAAATCATGCTTATATGGATCATAAAATAAGTGTAAGGAGTGACCATTCTTAGTGCAATCCAAGACCTACCACCTCCTTGGAGAGGTGCATGAGGTACAAACCTCTTCATGAGGTTGATGGAGTACAAAAACCCCAACAAGGTTGATGGAGTACAAAGCCCCTGACAAGGTTGATGGGTACAAATCCCCAACAAGGTTGATGGGTACCAACCCACAAAAAGATTACCTAGCCCTACCACCCCTCGAGATAGATATCAAGGTACCAACCCCTCAACAAGGTTACCCGGGCCTACAATCCCTCAAGCTAGGCTTGGTCATCCCCAACACTATAAACACAATGTCATACATATATACTCCTTTCAT
>JAOTQR010082152.1:0-39035 GCA_025774065.1 Solanum ossicruentum | reverse complement strand
TGTTGTAGGCAAACTCAATCAAAGGAAGATGGTCATCCCAACTACCCATCAACTCCAATACACATTCCCTAAGCATATCTTCAAGGGTTTGAATGGTTCTTTTGGCTTGGCCATCCGTTTAAGGGTGGAAGGTCGTACTAAGATGAACTTTTGTACCAAGACCCCTTTGGAAAGACCTCCAAAAGTGTGAAGTGAATTGTGCACCATTATCTGATATAATGGACAAAATAACCCATGTAACCTTACTAACTCATAGATGTACAACCTTGCATACTTTTCAGCCCCATATGTGGTCCTAACCGGTAGAAAGTGGGCAAATTTCATCATCCTGTCAATCACCACCCAAATGGAATCAAAACCTTTTCTAGTTTTGGCCAACCTATCCAAAAAATACACATTAATCACCTCACATTTCCAAATGGGAATCTCTATGTCTTAGGTAAGGCTACCTGACCTTTGATGTTCGGCTTTGACTTGTTGACAACTATGCAACCCGACACGAGCTTAGCAATGGCCTCTTCATGCCTCCCTACCAATACACCTCCCTCAAATCACTATACATTTTCGTGGACCCGAGGTAGATAGAATAAGAATAATTGTTGGCCTCATCAAGGATCTTCTCCCTCAAACCATTAACACATGGCATACATAACCTACCTTAGTACCTAAGGGCACCATCTCCCCCTTGGGAGAACCTCTACATTGCCCTCTTCCACCAAGGCCTTCAATATAAGCAAGGAGGAGTCAAGATCTTATTTTGCTATCAGCTCGTCAACCAATAAAGACTTAGACCCTTCAACAACAATAACACCATCATCACCAACCTCTTCCAACCTAAGCCCCAATCTGGCCAATTGATACACCTCTCTAGCCATCTCCTTATCACCGCCTTCAACATAAGCTAGGCTACCCATAAACACCCTACTCAAGGCATTCGCCACTACATTTGCCTTACCTGGATGACAGTGCACACTTATATCATAGTCTTTAAGAAGTTCTAACCATCTCTTTTGCCTCAAGTTGAGATCTTTTTGAGTGAAGATATATTGGAAGCTTTTATGATCAGTGAACACATCTATAGGCACCCCATACAAGTAGTGACGCCAAATTGTTAATGCAAATACAGCAGCGGCTAACTCTAGGTCATTGGTAGGGTAGTTCCTTTTATGTACCTTGAGTTGTCTAGAAGCATAAGCTATGACCTTATCATTTTGCATCAACACACAACCCAAACAAACTTGAGAAGCATCACAATACACCACAAAACCCTCATGCCCATCCGGTACTGACAATATAGGAGCGGACACAAGCTTGTCTTTCAATGTTTCGAAGCTCCTCTCACATTCATCAATCCACACAAACTTAACCTTCTTTTGAGTCAGTTTGTTCATAGTGGAAGCAATGGCGGACAACCCATTCACATACCTTCTATAATAACCTGCTAGTCCCAAGAAGCACCTAATATCTGACTAGTTCAATGGTCTAGGCCAATTTCTAATCACATTGGTTTTCTTAGGATCCAATTTTATACCATCCCCCGACACCACATGACCTAAGAATGCAACCTCCTTCAACAAAAATTCACACTTGCCATATTTGGCATACAACTTTTCCTCCTTCAATCTTGGTAACACAACCCTCAAATGACCCATATGCTCCTCCCTACTATGTGAATAGATCAAAATGTCATCAATGAAGACCACAACCAAGGAATCAAGGTAAGTTTTGGAAACCATATTCATTAGGGCCACGAAAATGGCCGGTGCATTAGTCAACCAAAATGACATAACAACAAACTCATAATGCCCATATCTAGTCTAGAAGGTCGTCTTGGGAATATCACACTCCCTCACCCTCAGTTGATGATACCCGGACCAAAGATCAATCATAGAGAAATAGCTAGCCTATGTAATTGGTCAAGAAATTGTCAATTCTTGGAAGAGGACACATATTCTTTATAGTGACCCTATTTAGTTACCGGTAGTCAATGAAGATTCTAAGTGACCCATCCTTCTTCTTCACAAACAACATCAGAGCACCCCAAGATGATTGACTAAGTATAATAAATCCCTTTACCAACAAATCTTTCAATTGTTCCTTTAACTACTTCAACTCTGCTGGGGCCATACGGTAAGGGGGAATGGAGATAGGTTGAGTATCGTGGAGGAGGTCTATACCAAAATCTATTTTACTCTTGGGAGGAACATTAGGAAGGTAATTTGGGAAGACATAAGGAACTCATTTACAATTGGAATCGACTCTAAGGAAGGGTCTTTAGACTCCATAGCTCTAACCCTCACAAGATGATAAAAACACCCCTTAGAGATCAACTTACAAGCTTTAATGCATGAAATAAATCTACCCTTGACCACACATCTTAACTTTCCCACTTAAGGACGAATTCATTAGGGAATTGAAACTTGATCCTACGGGTTCTACAATCAATAAAAGCATAGTAGACATGCAACCAATCCATCCCAAGAATGACATCAAAATCTACCATGTCTAATTCAACAAGATCACAAGGCAACAACTTATGAAAAATGCAAACAGGACAACTCCTATAAACTTTCGTAGCAATAATAGAGACATCAATAGGAGTAGACACTTTATATGACTCATGCAACAACTCGGGGTCAACATGGAACTTTTTAGCAACAAAAAGGATAACAAAGGAAAGAGTGGCAGTCGGATCAATCATAGAATATACACAAAGTCAAAGATTTTCAATATATCGGTAACAACATTGGGAACCTCACCAACCCCGTGCCTCCCATATAGAGCATAAAATCGATTGTGCCTCAGGGAACCACCTTGAGGACCACCTCTACCTAATGGAACCGTATTTGCACCCCGGCCCTTGCCACAATTTCTTGGACAATCCATCCTTTTATGACCAAGCTCCCCACAATCAAAGCATGCATTAGAACCCTTTAAGCATGGGCCCCTATGACTCTTCCCACATACAGGACACACATCAACAGGATACACAACACCAACAGCTTGAGGCCTAGGGAGGTCATTGGCAAACCCCCTATTAGTAGCATGAGAAGGCCCTTGGCCTTGACGAAATCCATCACCCTTTAGGAATTTACCCTCAAATCGGGCCCTCTTGGCCTCATGCCCCCTTCTCTTCCTCCATTTCTCCTCCTCCATTTGCTCATCATAGGTCATCAACCGAGACAAGTCCATATCAGTAATTAGCATGATGGACCGGCATTCTTCACTTACCAAGTCGGAGACCCCCATCATGAACTTATTCATCCTATATCTAGGATAGGCCACCAAGTGAGGAGCATACTTTAAAAGTTGATTAAACTTGAGGGCATACTCCCTCACACTCATAGCACCTTGTTTCAAGTTTATAAACTCTACCAACTTAGCTTCCCTAAGGTTAAGAGGGAAGAACCGATTAAGGAAAGCCAATTTGAACTCCTCCCAAAGCACCACATTACCAATTTCCTTCTCACCCCTCCTTTGATCATACCATATTTGGGCTACCCCTTTGATTTGGTATGCCTCCAACTCCACCTTTTCATTCGACCCAACACCCATGATATTCAAGATTTTGTAGACCTCATCAATGAACTTTTGTGGATCTTCATCCATCTTTGACCCACAGAATGCTAGAGGATACATCCTCATGAATTCCCTTACCCTAGTTCCCGGGGTAGTAGCATAGGGGCTTAGGCCCCTTGGTTGACTTGGTTGGCAAGAACTTAGGCAAGCATAGTGAGAGTATCCCGGAGCTCACCATTGGTAGGTTGCTCTTCGGGAGTTTGGGCCCTTCTTCCTCAAGTGTTTGGCAAGATCTAGCATAGAAAAGAACAATCTTTAGGGAACGACAAACCACAATTCTATAGCATAACTTAGAACATGAAGAAGGGAAACATTTCCTAAAACGTCTCATAGCCTCCTACTCATAGTCATGGTGCGCTTCACAACCATGAATAGGACTCTAATCAATGCGGTGTGTTAACTTCGAAGATCTATCAGTCTAATGCTCTGATACAAAGTTTTTCATGACCCAAAATAGGGTCTAGACGTGACAGGGCAAATGGGGAGCCCAAAGGTTCCCCTAATAGGCCTCTTAACTTATCATTACATATCATTGGTAGCGGAACCATTTAAATGACAAAAAGAGTAGAAGTAGGGGCAATAGGACTAAGGGGAAAGCTTGCATAACATCATAACCAAGAGACAAAGATTCAGGGCTCATATCATGGATGGATAACATGTCCAACAACACCTCTACTACATAGATAAGAGCAGGGCCAAAGACAAAGCAATCGGGCTCACCCTCATAGTCAAAATAGAAAATAAAGAAGAGTGTCACAGTAATAAGAGAAATATATACTAAGGTCCCCGAACTGAGGACTAACTAACTAACTTTACTAGTGCTGAACTAGCCATGTGGAGAAGGAGGATTATCAACTTGGGCTTCGATTCCTACTTAGTGATATCATGGAGGCAACAATATGCATTAGTACATTTAAATGCACTAATTATGTAAGATGCAATGCAACAAGAATTAGGCATCATAGTCAAAATGCATAACAACAAGCAATATGCATAATATCACAATATGACATGTATGATCAATGCATAAGTAAAACATGCCTAAGTATCTCATGCTCATATAAGATATTATATTTTTAGAAGAGACCAAGCTAGATTTCAAAAGTACAAACCCCTTGGTAGGTTGGTGATAATGTAGCCTCATCACTTAGATGGTGAGGTACAAACCCTCACTAGGTTGGTGATGATGGCGCCCTATCACCTAGGTGGTGAGGTACAATCCCCTTACTAGGTTGATGAGTACAAACCCCCATCTAGGTTAGTGATGGTGCCACCCCATCACTAGGTGGAGAAGTACAAACCTTTCACTAGGTTGATGAGTACAAACCACCATATAGGTTATCCGGGTTCTTAGTCCCCCCGGACTGGGCATGGTCTAATACAATACTTTATATAGAATTTATCATATAAATAAGGTCATTTAATCATCATATAGTCAATCATATCATCTCTCATACTTTGGACCTTCAATTCCTCATGAAACCATAACCATACATTTTATCAAGCACTTAGAGGGTGTGTAATACTAGTATAAAATCATGAAATATAGAGATGAAATCATGTAAGAAAATCCTTTGTAAAACCATTAATCAACACCTTGCAATACCCTCAAGTAAAACATCAAAACCCCTCCTCAAATCTTATAGTAGATCAAAGATTTATAGCTCAAAACATAGCAAAACAGGGCAATTTCATTTAGCTTTAACACAATTTGCAGTGAATTTCATAATAAGTAAGAACCATTTGTAAATCAACTTTTAATCATGCAATTTGAGTAAAAAGAGGCTTGGGTATCATGGTGAAAGGAACCCATGAAAGAAACCCACATACCTTAGCTTGGAGATGAACTTGGTAAAGATTGGAGATGGAGACTTGAAACTTGAGGAAGAACCTTGAAGGAAAACCTTAGCTTAGGATGAGGGTTTGGGACTTGAATTTGGGAGTGAAAATATGCTAAGTATTATAGTGAGTATTGGGGTATGTTTAGGATGATATGAGGGTGAAATGAGGCAAGTATAGGTAAAAGAAAATGGTTGGGAACACTTATGCCCAATACACAAAAGCCTTGGACCAAGATAGAAATAACTGGTAACAAAATACATAAATCCACGTCTGGTACGCAATGCAGACCTATTGCGAAGGTCATATTAACATATGTCTGCGACAGTTGCGCGTAATGGTGCTATCGCGGATCGATTCAAGATAAGAAAATTTACGAAAATTAAAATTGCTAATCATTTGCTCTTAAATAGGGATTAGACCCTTTTCTCCCTAATATCAACCCCCTGAACAATAATATGAAATTGTATTTCAATGTCATGCACGGAATTTGATATACATAGAATTGAAAATTTTGGCATTCGAGGCATATTTTCGGGCACCTTTTGGGGTCTTTTATTTTGTGAGCATCAAGTGGTTTTTGTTATTTTCTACAGTCTCCTTCTATTCATTTGCCTGTCTTTTGCTTTCAGACACTGTCCTTGTGTATATTTAATTTTGGATTGTATGTGTAGGGTATCACTCTGGTTTTATATGTATATTTTTATTTCTAATCTATAGTAGCTTTGTACAAGTGACTTCTAGGTCCTGGGATAGGTTGTCTATGGCTTATTTTGTATATTGTTAGCTGTCATTATGCTTAGTTATTAGGATAGGTAGCGTGGGTTTTAAATTAGCTTGCCTGTAGGTGGGATCTAATAGGAACCATCATGACTTGAAAGGTCAGGTCGTGACAAAAACCTAAAAATATGAATTCTACCAAGAAGGGAAATCTGTGCTAAATTCCTTGCCCAAATTTATGCAAATCCACATACAATTACATGTTAAAACTTAGTCTAAAAGAAAGGAATTCATAACCTACTTAAAAGCTAATAATATGCATTTTAAATCACTCCACGAGATATTTTTCCTTCTGCTTGGCCTTTTAAAATTCTACCACACTATCAAAAATAGATTCATAATGTTATTACGATCATTTTGATACTAAAATCACAAGAAACAAACATTAGCCAATTTTGGAGCCTAAAATAAGAAAGTGGAACCCATGTCAGGAATTCTGAAACTGACTCCATAAAAGGTCCTCAATAGTTCTCTGGACTTGTTCTTTAAAATGGAATACAATCTAAGGCTCAAAACAACACAACTCAATTCATGCAATTTTTCCACCAATTAAGCTAAGAAAATACTACAATGTCAACAACTAAGATCACAAAAGTGCCTCAAATGAAGGCTTTCCAACACCCTCCAATTACTTCAATACATTTTCACAAATAATCCCCCACCAATCTGGTCTTTGAATCACCTAATTTAAGTTACAAGTTTGAACTGAAATGCGTTTTTCTTTTTCATAAAAGGACATGACAAAAATACTCTCCGCTAATGCAACTATAGTAGCATACAATCATGGATAAGGTGTAAGACCCTTTAGGTTACTTTTGTGTTTTCACCCATTTTTCCTTGGATAAAGCATTCCTATAACGACTCTAGGTCATTCTTCACCTTCTGACACTTGTAGCTCAGTCGCCTAGCCATTTATTTGGAAGTTGTGTAGTTTTTCATGTTTTGAAGGCTTTATACCTAGAAAAAGTGGTTTTTGAAGTAAAATGGAGGTAAACAGCCTGTGAAGAGAAATTTGATAGTTCCATTAGCTCCAAAATGGCCAAATTAGCTAGAAATATGGTTAGCTCAACTACCAAGACCTTTCGTGTGAGGTTGTACTGAGTTATGCATTTTAGTCTTCAAAACTAGCCAATAGTTGGCTTTAGCCAACTTCTTTTGGAAATGTGCTTGGATAGGAATTCTAATAGCACAGTTATCTCTAAAATGTCAAGTTTGTTATATAATGACATTTTGTTTGGTTCCCAATTCTTTGTGTTTATTTTGGGAACCTCAATAGATTTTGATAAAATATGGCCTTGAAAGTGGGATCCATATTTGGTTGTAGTGACCTTGTATGGGAATTTGAATTGTATCTGTGGATTTGGAATGTCGAATTTGGTAGGGCAACATAGTCTATATGCATGCATGAGTTCTGAATGAATTTGAAGTACTCAATTGAAAAAATTGAAGTTAGAGAAAATCAATTCCTCAACTAATAGCTGGTGGCGTTATTTTAGCGGGCCTGGTTTGCTTAAGCGATGGTCGCTATAGTGACCAAGGTATCGCTATAGAAGCCACCCATAAGCGGTATTGCTATAGCGAAGGTTCGCTTTTGTGACCCAAAAAATGAAGCCCTCCCCTTTAGGGTTGGCCACTTAAATGAATGCTAGGTCCTTTTAGTGATGCCCATGGGTGTGATATCTTTGGGTTATTTCTAGAATGCGATCATCAGGAGAGCAAAACTTTCAGCTATGATAATTTCTTTACTTAAAGGCCAAGTTGATCAATTCAAAAGGATAAATTGCATGGAGAACATCGTCGAAGTGTCAAAAATTACTTATGGGGTGTTGTTTGAGGTAACTTTTGATTGTTTTGCTGATGTAAGTTAGGATGATCTTTCAGAAACTTTGGAAATTGATTTCTTCATCATTTTGAATTGGACTTCAACAGGTTTTGGGTCTACTCTGTGTAATTTTTTTGGCGCACATTGTTGTGCTATTAGAATCTTCTAGTTAAGATATATTTGAGGTAAAATAGCTGTAACATTGCCCTATTCTTGTTTTTCCAAAAAGAAATGTCATTTGTGTTGGATTGTTTAGTGTTGTTTTGGGCATCAAATTGAGCCCCGATTTGAGGTACGAGCTTGGGTAGCTGTAAGGACCATTATATGGGGTTTGTTTTAGGATTCTAGATATAGGTCTCACTTTTCCTGCTATTAGCCTCAGGATCGGTCTATGTTTGTTTCTTGTAAATTGGTATTGGAACGGCCATATTGAAGTCATGATATTATTTTTGATAGCCTGGCAATATTTTGAGGCTGCTCGGAAGGTAAAGGCTCTTACAAACTGAGTTGGAGTACATGTGATCGACATTGAGGTAGGATATGGTTTCCCTTATTCTAGACTGAGTTAAAGCATGTGAACTTTTTCTAGATAGCATGAATATTTGATAGGGGAACTAGTCTGAGGTTGCCCTGTTTAGATTATCGTATTAGTAAATATATAGGGCTAACAGAGTATCTATTTGGCATGTTGATTTTATCTTTGATTGGTATACTGATTATCTACTGTATTTCTAGCTATCTATGATTGTTGGGCCTTAGTCTGAGCTTAGATTACCAATGCGCTAGATTTGCATTGTTTAGAGTCGATAGATTACTATATATTCATCCAGTTTGACTTAAGTGACATAGATCCTTGTAGAATAAAGTAGCAGACTTGGGTCTGATAGAGTTGAACCTTGGTTGGCTGTGAATATATGAGGACCTGATTATTCACAGTATTGATTTGCATCTTTGTAATGTCCCTGTGATAAATTAAATTCTACTCGAATTAGAGGTGACCAATAAGCCACTTAGGAGCTCAAAGTAAGATCTCTTACAGTGTAAAAACCGAGATTTTCCCATGAATTACACTTACCCTTTCATTATGAGATTGATCAATGAGATTTAATTATATTTTATATATCGCTTTAGGCCATGTCATTTCGGGCCATATCATTTGTGGACATATTATTTGAGGCCATACTGGACTAGTCCGAGGCTTGAGGCCCTATCAGACCTTATTGGCCATGTCTGAACATATCCACTGTGGAGGCCATATCCTAACTATACCCTGAGTCTAAGGTCGGGTAATAACCCAGGTCTAGGGCCAGGGTACAACCTGGGTCTAAGGTTGTTGGGGTATACAACCTGGTTCTAAGGCCAGATTAGGGTATTCTAGCAGAATTATGATCGCCTACATAATGCTACATTATGAGATCATTTGAGCCCTGACATCGTTAGATCTTGTTCTTGCATACCTTTCTATACCTTATCGTTGTGCATGGGTGTACCTTCCTAGCTTATGTGGGCCCGGTTAGCTTAATGACGTAGACAATAGGGACATACACCTATGTACACCTTTCACTTTTTGTAGTTCTTGGTTACTACCCATTCACATGCATACTGACCGTGATCTTGTGAATAGCTACTGGTAGAGTTATATTCTAGCTTAACTCTACGTTATTTATTATTCTTACTCAATCGACCTATGATGCCTACTGGGTACCTTGTTTCTGGTACTTATACTGTACTCTGCATCTATTTCATGATTCAAGACTGAGCACGAGCCAACAATATTGACTCCCTATATTATTGTTGTCATTTTGATGAGTTTATAATTTATACTCTTTTTGTATAATTTTGTGTTGTTAATCCCATAATGTAAGGCTAATTGTTCTTTGAATAGTGAGCATTTTTAGGTACATATGGCTTAGAATGAGTTTTGTTGGAAAAGATTGAGTATGGAGTTGGATTGGAGCAAAAAGGAGATGAATTGAAGGCAAAGTGTACCTGTCAACACTTATCCTCTGCAAATGTGATCTCAAGCCAAATATTATTCACGATTGCTATATTCTTAGGCGTGAACATTGAGTGTTGACTTTAGTTTACCTCAGCGAATGCAGTCAAAACTCCATGAACGCAGAGTACTTATACGACCAGCATCAGGGCAGTTATGGAATTTCAGCATTTCATTTCGAAATGGTATACATGAACTCCCAACCTTAGTTCTTCATTCAATTATGACGAGACATACTTTGAAATAATGTTCATATGATTTTAAGGAGAAGAAACACACCTTAGCATAGATTTTGAGTTTTGGATGAGGATTTAAAGCACTTTCTACAATAGGTTAAGTGGATTGAAGAGTGTGAGCTTCCACTGTAAAAGCTTTCGCTCACTCTCTTTTTCCTTGTTCTTGAATGCATAAATTGTAGATTCAATTGATTTTGGATGTTAGTTTTCTTATGGGTATTGATAGAATCTCTTACCTTCATGCTTAGTTGATTATTTACTTGCAAATCAAGTGGGTTGCTCCCTAAACTACTTTGATTGGATTCAATTGATTTAAGGGTTCATGCTTACCTTCATGTTTAACTTATAATTTGTGGTTGCGATCTTGAATCTAGTTTAGATTTTCAATTATTTCATAAAAATGTGTAATTGAAGTGGAGGGTTTACGTGATAGTTATGGGGGTTTATGTGTTGACTTCCTTAAAATGGACTCAACGACTAAGGTTTAGGAATTTTGCTCATGAGTTGCGCAAGCCAGGCGTTTCTTCAAGTGATTCGCATATAGAGGCCATAATAGGCTCTTGCGAAACATCATTACTGTCGTAATTGATGTAGTGGTTACAAGCAACTTAGCTTACCCAATAAAGTTTATTTGATGCTAAGTGTGGTTGATCGATTGGGCTTTGATTGACTCCCATATTCCCTATCCTTATTACCTTCCTTGAGAAATTTTTATCCCATTTCCCTTACAAGTAGTTGTTAGCTTAGTTCTCCCCCTAATTAGTTAGAACTTGCTCAGTATTTACTTGTTAAATCAAAACTAGTAGTTATTTGTCCTTGCTTGATTCAATCACCATCGCATTGTTCCTCGACTTTTTTGTTGGGTTAATATGCTGATAACGATCATCCCTGCATCCTTTGAGCAGTGGCTTTGAGGGATGTACAAAATGTGAGTTTAAATTATTTTTAGTAATTATAGCCTCGAAATCAGCCAACAGTTGACCTTGGTCAACATTCTTGGTAAAATTGCCTGACTGAAAATTTTAACAGTGGTCAGCTCTATAACATCAAGTTTTTTCTAGAATGACCATTCATTCAATTCTAGAGGTTTTGGGTACATTTTGACCCCTTTAGTAGATTTTGATATTAGAAAATAGGACCCACACATGATTGTAACATCTACTGATGAGAATTTCGATTACATCGTTGAGTCTGAAATACCATTTTCAATCAAATTTTATATGATTTGTATTTTTCTAACTCCAGATGAGGCCAAAGCATTAAAATTAAGTTTGAATAGTTGTTAACCTCTAAGGTGCGCGCGCCGACATGGCGAAATGATGAGCCATCATATGGTAGGTGACGAAAAATAAAAAAAAAAAAGAAAAAAGTTATATATTCTAGAAATTTTCTAGAAATGCATAAATTCAAGTGGAACGACTTCGGACAACCATATTTCATGTGATTTTGACCTGATTTAAGTGATTCAAAAGGCTATCTTGTGTATTTTTCCTTGAGGAACATCATGGAAATATTGGAGATCGCTTTCAGCATGCCATTTGAGGTAAAATTCACTATTTAGTTGTTGTATATTGAAGTGATTTTTTGAGAATTTCGACATGCTATTTCTTATCCATTTTGAGTTAGATTTTAGGTCTATTCTGTGTTTTGCTAGACGCACACCATGGTAATGTCAAAATTGATTGATCGAGCTCCTTTTGGTGCAAAAAATGTTATTTTTACTGCTGTTTATATGAGTTTTTTTTTTTGGAAAATTTGGAATGCGATAACTTAGTCATTTTGAATCAATTTTTAGTGAAAATTTAGAAAAATTGAAGAGTTTTTCTATTCACACACGTTGGTATTAATGAATATTTGTGAAATTGCTCGATTTGAGAGAAAATTGGGGGCAAACTGGCTACCATATATAGCTTTTATCGAAAAGAAACTTATTTTCATATTTGATTGTTTAGTTATTTTTTCGGGCCTCTGTTTGAGCTATAATTTGAAATATCAGTTCAGGTAGTCATTAGGTTTGTTTTAAAAGGTTGGTTTTGAATTTCAGACGTTGGGCTCACTTTTTCCAATGATGTCTAGAATTAAACTCGTTTTTTGTATTATTGTGATATTAATTTCAAAATGATCGGATTGACATCATGAGACTTATCTTAATAGTTTGATAGCATTTCGAGATAGCTAAGAGGAGTACAACCCTTATGGATTAAACAGAAGTGCTCCTGATCAACATCGAGGTAGTCTAGGTCTTCCTTTCTTGCTAGACCAAGTTAGAATATGTAAATGTCATCTGGATGGCCTTGATAATTATTGGACTTGCTGGATTGAAGGTCATATTTGTTGTACTTGATCTGTTAAGGACTATAATTGTTAAAATTGATCTATTAAATGGTATTGCTGCGGACGACCTATTAGATGTTGTAATTGCTCGTTGGCCCGTTAAGGTTGTATTTGTCAAGTTTAACCTGTTGAGACTTGTTATGAGCTGTATATCATTTTTTTTGTTGTGATTCTAATTATCTGGTGATTCTTGGCCCTAAGCTAAGGGTTAGGGTAATAATGCCTTAGACTTACGCTATTCAGATCCAGTTACATGATATGCACTCACTCAGTGTGACTAGAGAGGCGTAGATCCTTGCACAATAACATAACAGACTTAGATCTGCCAGAGTAAAGACTTGGGAAAGACTATGACGAGGCAAGGCTCTGCTACACATCATTGTAAAGGCAAAGTCATGGTACATTCGTGGCTGGAGTCCACTTTGTGCACCATCGTTGAACACATTCATGGATAGAGTCTAATCGAAGACCATGTCAGAAAACATGGCTAGTTGACTATATTCCAGGCTAAAGGCCAGGTCGGGATCATGATCTGGGCAGGAGTGCCAACGTGTCTAGGGATAGATCTCGTCATATCTAGGTTTGGAGTCTCAATGTGATATGAGGTTCCAGGACGGATCAAGATACTTCACCATTACCAAGGTCAATTATGCATCGTTTATTTGGGAATTTTCTTATTATGTAACACTGTTAGACTTGTTACCATTATACCTACCTTACACTATTTTTGTGCTTGGGTATATTATAAGGGATCAATTGGTGTATAGGCTTAGTCCTACGTACATCACTCTATTGTTGTCCATATTTTGGTTACATCAGTTTGTACATATATACATTACCTGGTTCTTGTAGATTTGAGTTACTTTGAATCTACAAATATGTGTTACTTGGTTTTGGTAGATAAATATTATAGAATTATATTCTGGCTTATTCCTACTTTATGTACTATTTTTACACAGTTGGTGTATGATGCCTACTGGATACCATATTTTTTGGTACTCACCCTATAATATGTATCTGCTTCATGATGCAGGTCTTAGTACGGGACAACATCGTTTATTTTGTTGTTTTTGTTGCTACCATAGGAGACTTGTGGTGAGCATCAGATGATCTTGGATCCTTCTAGTCTCCTTCTATATCAGTGGGCCCATCTTCTGATACCAGAGACTAGCCTTGTATTTAGTTTTGGTGTTGTATATACTTGTAAATGTTTTTTTGGGTTGAAAGTTGTATTCAGTCTATAGTAGCTCTGTACAATTGACTTCTAGGTTCTGAGAGGTGATTCCTTGGTTGTGTTTTTGCTATAGCTATAGATTTGTATATAGGTTGAGCAGATTACCTTGTTTTGATGTCTCTACCCTCACAACCATTACTAGTCATTCTGGGGTTAGCTTGCCTATAGGCGGGTTATAGCAGATGTCATCGTTCCTCATAAAGTCAGGTCATGACAATTGGATTCTAGCATTTCTTATTACAACTACTTTTTCTACTCAGTTGGGCTACAATTCCTAAAGAGTATTGTTTTGATACTCATATTACAATTTGCATCTATTTTTGTGATACAAGTTCAAGCACCAACAACCACCATTGATATATAAGCTTGCAGAAGCATGTTTAGGAGGCGAGGGTGAGTATATGGCGTCTTTGATCAATGCCCATCTCCTTCTATATTTTGTGGCTAATCTTTTTTTGCTTGAAACAAGTTTATCTATATGGTGTATATTTTTTTTTATCTATTATTGAGACTTATACTCTTTATTAGTGACTTCCAAGTTTTGGATATATATATATATATATAGTGCTTTGCTTCCGGTGTAACTAATATTATATTAATTTATTGCTTCCACTTAGTTTCTACCCTTGAAATCCTTTATTTGTTGTTCTAGGTCATGGGTTTGGCATACCTACTTGTGGTTTATAGTAGATGTCATCATGACTCGAGAAATCAGGTAATGACATTAAGAAGTCATTGTCTATTTAGATTACCTTAGCTCAATTCATTTCATCTTCAACTCTATTCAATAGCTTTCTGCCTTCATTAATAGTAATTTTTCCAACACTATTCAATTCCTATCCTTTGAAAATAAGCATGGTTAAAATGGATTGAAAATTGTCTTTTAGGTGAAGTTACACATTCTGTGAAATAATGACGCACTTGATGCCATTCTTGGTTTTGTAAATAATGATGCAGCTAAAAGGATTGAATGAATTAACTAACAAATGTCTCTCAATATTCTTTTTAAGCATATGAGCACTTTAAATAACAAAGCAGATGCCGAGTTGGCTCCTATGCCACAAGCTAAGCTTGGTCCCTCTCCTTCGGCACGGTGGAGATTTCGTAGCATGTCCATAACCATAAAAATCTACAAAATTGAAACCACTAAATTATCTCAACAAACTAAAACAACTAAATAGAAATTGAAAATTAAATTGATCCTAAAAATAAGCAACTTATTTTGCTAAAGATTTCTATAGTTACTAAAAGTAAATATCAACAATATTAAAGGATCCATGCTTTAGAAAATAGGTGGTCCTACATATAGAACTTATTCTTTTCCTAATTTTATTTTACCAATAATAACAATGTGAGTCTTTGAGAACTTCCTCTTATCTGTTCTAGACGATGATTGAATCTTAGTTAACTTGAAATCTCATTGAATCGTCAGAGCAAAATTTCAACATATAAGAGAATCGTCGTAGCTCTGGCGATTTCATCACAATCAATGGCAACATGCTTCTCTGGTGACCTCTCTGTGTTCTTCGGATCTCTGATCTTCGGCGACATCTCTGATCACCGGTGACTTATTTTGTCTTCATTATCTCCGACGAATTCTTTTTCATCTCCGGTGACTTATTCTATCTTCATTATCTCTATCGCGCCGATCCCAATTCCGGCAGTGTCAAAAACGCACAGTGGCAGATCTTGGAGTTGTGGCGTTCCTCTTTAAGATTTGGTTGTTTTTTCTAAGATTTTCCTGGAGATTTATCTGGTGGCACTAATTCGATGACGGCTTTGAGTTTTCATCTAGATTCCAGCAAGTTCAATATTTTCCGACGACATTTAACATTCCAAGTGATATCTCCATATCTCTTTCTATTTACTATTTAAAATTAATTGTATCCTTTTTCTTACCGTGTATTTCTTGCCTTTCTTTTATTAGATTCTGAATTTGGTAGACTTTTCTCTCTCTTCTCAGCTTTTTTCCTCTCTTCATAAGAGTTTAAACGACGACTGTCCCGCAACTATTCCGGTGAGTTCGCTGTCCTTTGTCGTTTTCACTAGCTCTTTCTTCTTCTCCGTTGATGACGGGTCTCCACTTTGCTGGATGACTTATTCTTTGACACAAAAAAAGATTAAAATCTGAAAGTTGCCCTTTACTGGTGAACCCGTGCTTTCGACGAACTCGTGTTGGTTTTCCGTTGAGGTGTCTTGTTGGTTTTCTGGAAAAATCGTGTTGGTTTTTCCCGTCAATCTCCTTTATCGGCGGATTTTGTTCTTCTCCTTTCTGGCAATGTATGTTGTTTTTTGATCCTACCACTACAAGAAATTCAGCGACACTTTCGATCAACAACTGTTAGTCAGATTTCGGCGACCCCGGTGCAATCATTCCTTTGCTTTCTTTACTTCTTGATTTTGTGTAGTACCTTTCGAGAATTTTTGTAGGTTGCTAACTTTCTTGCTCTATCCAAAATTCTTGTTGTGTATTGTTCTTGACTGCACTACTTCATCTCTCATCTACTCTCTCTCTCATTATTATTGACTTACTGATATTATTCTACTATTAATTTTCTGCTGTTAGATTTGTACTATTAAGTTTAAACTATTAAATACTTACAGTGGCCTTGCTGATTTGTGTTGTTACATAGTTCTATTGTTTGCACTTTGGGACCTCACTGTTTGGTGCCAAACAATGAGCTTATTATTTGTTATATTGTACTTGTTCGCAATTGAATTGGGTTTCTAGCGTAGATTTAAGTGTTTTGGTATTATTATATTGTGGGGCTGATTATCTGTGAGAGTTTGTATCTTGGGTTCATAGTTTATTTAGTTATTAGTAGTTCATAGTTTAGTGGTACTCGGAATTGATGGTATGTTTGACATCCAATTTTTTATCCTTTACAGTATAAATTAATCATCGAGCTTTTAATTTTAACTATTTGAAATAATTGGCTTTCAAAAATGCAAAAGATATTTTCCCAAATAAACTTCACTTTTATTGTAATTTTGCAATCAAGTTAATTGTTTCGAGTTGTTAATATTTAAAGGCTCTTTGATTAACTTGTATTAATTCGTCTTGTAGTCAAATTAGTCAATCGAATTTAATTTAATTACTTTTAATTGGTCGAAATTGCAATTGAATTGATCAAGTTTTTAATCAAATACCCTTCCCTTGAACCTATTTTCAGCCCCATTTTTTAATGCCCTTTTTCAGACCAATTGTGGTCCAAATCATTTAAAATAAAAGAACCCAACCCAATAAGCCCCTTAACCCGGCCCAATTTCCCATTTTTTTCAGCCAACCTATAATATATAAATACACATATCATATATACAATACACACATAGCACGCACCCCCTTTCCACTCTCAACATTCCCTTCTTCCTCACATCGACCAAACGAACCAGTGAACGAAAACGCCAACCCCGACAAACTCCGTTTCCTCCAATGTTCCCTTCAACCAATTCGTACCTACGTGTCCCCTTCCCCATATGAATTCGTTGAGGGAATTTCCAGGTGTCCAAATCGCGTTCTCCCTCTCTTGAATCAATGGTCGAGATCCTCAATCCGTTGAGGATTTGGCACGATTCGAGATTCCCTTATCCTTTTGGGAGGGATTTGAATTTCGAAACCAGAATCTACCCCCAATTTCCCCAAATCGCCCCTGATTTTCCCCCCATCCGTTGCCCTACTCTTAAGATATCTATATCTCTTTTCCTCACAATTTGAGAGGGTCGTGTTCGTCGTCTTGAAAGCCCTAGAAAACTTCAAATAATTCCCACAGCCGTTCCTCCACATAAGACATACGTTCCACTTTCGTTTTATAAAAAGGGGTTCCACCTAGAAAGACCATTTTGAGTTTCGAAGCTAGAAGTTCTTGGTTTCGAGGTCAGGAAAGCTTAGTCAGAGCTTCCCTTTGGTGGTGAAAGCTCTCCCTCAGCTCATCGTCCCGGTTTCCTGCTTCAAAAAAAGTAAATTTCACTTCAATTTCAGATTGTTCTGGTTCATTTGCTTGTAGCTTTAACGGACAAAATGTAGTTTGTTGCTATCGGCTTCATCATTTCTCAGTTCGTTATGACGTCGTTACTGTTAAGAGTGGTCTGTTCTAAAAAGATTTTTCTTTCGTGTTTTGGGTTGGTCTGGCTTATTCATGTAATTTCGTTTCAAGTTTGAACTTAAAAGAAATTTAGTATTAGTTTTGATCGTTAATGAGGTTTCAATAATTTTAATGGCATGTTAGTGTTGTCTATTTTTGGCTTTGCGGAACGGTGGAATAAAGCAAAATGACTCTTTAAACTGTCTGCTTCTTTTAATTGTGAAGTAGCAGTTAGTGAATGCAACTGCTCATCATGGGCGGGAGCCTTTGAGGCACTGTGGTAATGATGTTGTTGTTGTTGTTGTTGTTTGTTAGTGTCTGTCTATGGTGTTTGAGTACTGCTGTTTATTAATCCCTCTGATTTTCAGTTACACGGCCTGCTGTTGGATTCATATTCTTCCTGTCATCACCTAGTGTCTCTTAAAATTGGAGGTTTTGAGTCATAGATCCTTGTATGAGTTCCTAAATGTTTGAATTCCATGCTCTATCTGTCCTTGCTTTTATTCTTTTCTGAAGCTTTTGATCCATCTGAGGAACATTATTAACTCATCTACATGTTGCTGCCATGTCTGTGTGTTGGTTTTCTACTAAACTTTTAATTTATTTGAGTTTGCTTGCGTTTTCCTCTTCTTGGAGTATTGCTTTCATTCTTGTGAACTCAGAGTCAAGTTTTCTCATTAGAGTGTCTGTTACAGTGCATTAAGGGGATGCTGTGAAAGAGAAAGTATGATTTCATGTCTGTTTTACTCTTTTTCTCATGAATTTAATGTTGCTGGATTAATGTCAGAACGTTATTTTGAGTTTTGTCTCTTGAAGGTTTCTCCTACCCCTTTATATGTTTTCTGAATCTCAGCACAAACACCCCTACTGAGTACTGTCGCTTGTTGGTTGTTCATCTCCTTTAACTTATCATAAAAGGAATCATGTAACTGGATGCTGCCTTATAGGTTCCCAAACTGATTTAGTTCAAGATTCTGGTGCTCTCCTTTCTTCACTTATCAAACCTCTTTGGCTTATATTCTTGCTTATGTCGTGTTCCTGTTCCATGTTCCATCTTTTATGTTATGTATTGGTGTAGTATTTGTTTGGACATTCAAGTTATGATATGTTCTTTTTAAAAAGTCATCAGATTACTTGCGTCTTGTTTGTTAGAGGCTGTTAAGTGCGTAGATTAAGCTTCAACATGGCAACTAACTCGAGCTTTTGCTCAAGTTTTGTGTCTCTTTTATCCCTTCTGATTTGCAGTTTTAATGTTTGTCATTTGTAATGTATCACCATCTTTTGATAAGTAACAGTTCAAGAGTGAGACATTTGAATGAATGTTGAACTTTTGGAGGAAATTGCCTTTTTTCTCTATAAGTCCCTATCTTATTTTATTTTTGGAGTTTTGCATTTTTCTGATGGTTAATGCAACCATGTTGTGATTGGATCTCTGTTTGCTTGAGCTCAATTTATGGGAAATTAGAAAATTTTGCATAAATTGGATACTTCGAAACTATCTTAATATCTATCGTTAGTATCTTGATTAATTAGCTGCTCATCTACTCTTCTCTGCTGCTCATATAAGCTTGTCTCATTCAAGTTTAGGTTATATTTACGCCATCAATTTTTATGTGGTTGTGTGGTATTTCAGTGGGTCAAGTTTGTCTTGTTTTCCCTTTGTGATATTAATGTTCCTTATTAAAGATTCTCACCTGTTAAATTTCGTCTACTTGCGTTAATTTCTTCGCCTTACTTTTCCTTGCATGTGAATTTCATCCGAGTCCGTGGGACTCTTCCCTTGCATTTTGGGTAGGGATAAAACCCAAATTCCCTCTCGAGTCAGCCTAATATACGGGGAAGGAACTATGACAGGTTTCTTGGAAGCTGATATACAGGATCTTGGAAGCAGAAATCAGTGTTTACACACTATTATATAGAAAATATACACTAAGTGTATATCACAGGCAGAAATGGGCCAAGCCCAGAAGGCAGCAGCTGGGAAAATAGAAGGGGCTGGTAGGCCCAACTCTTGGACATTAGGAAAGGGGAAAGTGGGCCAAAAGCCCAATCCTTGACTCCCTTTAGATTATGTTATTTGTTTATTCATTTATTTGTTATATTTATGTGGATACTTACATTAACTTGTTTATTTGTATTATTACTGTGTTATTAATCTAATTATTTCCTTAACATGTCTTCATTTCTGTTAATTTTCATTTTAATGATTTTCTTAGGATTAGAACTATTTCTACAATTATTTTGGCAAAACTTTGCAAAATTGGTTCAAGTGTGAGTCAACTCTTTTTCAGTTGTTCGCTTTTTCAAACCTAGTCAATTTTCTCAATTTTTTCAATCCTTTCAAATTTAGTCAACATTTTGTGAACGTAGTAATTTCTTTCAAATTTAGTTAATATTTTGCAAATTTAATCAATTTTTTTAAATTTAGTAAATATTATGCAAATCTAGTCAACACTTTTAAAATTTAGTCAACACTTTTAAAATTCAGCCAATCCTTTTTTCAAAGTTAGTTAAAATCCCTAATTGTTGGTCAACTGCAAGTTAGCGATTATTTTGAGTAATTAGTTTCTTCTCAAAATGAAAATTGAACTCCTACTCATCTCTCGGAAATTTTAAAACTATTTTGTTAAGTTTTAAAATCGGATTTTTAAATTTTCTTTAAAATTAAGTGGTGACTCTTTAATTTTTGGGAATTTGATTTCTATTTAAATTAATTAAGTATTAAATCTTATTTTTGAAAAAGTAAAAGTCATTTTTCAAATTAATAGAAATGACGACTCCGCTGGGGATTTTCAATTAGTTTCTAACCATTAAATTAGGTTGTTTGACTAACTATTCGATTTGTAATATTTAATTATATTAATTTTCTTATTTGCTTTATTTGTTTAAATTCGATATTAACTGTCATTTGTATTTCATGACATTTTTTATTATATCTTGTGTATTTGGGAGGTTGGTTTTGCGAATCCACAACTGGATGCCTAAATACTTAACCCTTTTCGAAATAAGTGGCAATATATTGGTTCGTAATGCGTCCAATAGTTGTCATGATTTCTAGCTCAGGTTGTCCGCCTAGGTTCCCGGTCCATTCAAAACCCACTCTTAGACACCTAAGATAGAGCGAAGCTAAATCCCTACTTATAAGTATTGGCCTAAGATGACCCAACACGTAAGGCGTGTTGAGCCCATTAGAAAGACCACCTTGTGTCCAAAGTGGTCCTCGGTCCAAATGAACGATCATGCTCATGTGTTTATATTTAAAGGATATATATGTTGTTTGGCGAACTTTTATCCCATGGGGTTGGTAATTTATTTTAATAGCTTAATTTTGTCAAAAAAAAAGGATTTTCACGAGACATTTTTTCATCCAAAGACGTTCGGAGACACCAAGAAGTTTAGAAGCGATTTTCCACGACGACTTAGCTTAGGACCGTACCCCTCCGTATTGATTTTTGTACTCCCCTTTCCCCTTACTATGTATCCCAATTAAGTTTATTCATAAGGCTTGTGTAAATTTTAAAAGGCAATGGAACGTTTAAATTGCGTATATATCCTTCAAATCGTTAGGCCTACCCTTGGCACAAAAGGGCCACATATCTGTTTAGGAAGCGCAATATCTGTTTACGTGCTATATTTTATAATTATTTGTGTGATTATGTTGTTTTGTTCGAATACTTCTCTTCCACTTCTTTTCGAATTCTCTAGAATCCCCTAAGCACAAAAATCAAGTCAATATCAAAAGATTGTTCAAACACTCTTTGAGTCTTGAGTTTCTCAACAAAATTTGAACTTCACTATCAAAATTCTAAAATTTAACTCTCTCATCTGAAAAGAGGTGAATTTTTCATTTCGATTTGAAAAAGATTCAAGTTAGTCTAACTACGTGAGACCTGATTTATCCTTCATGAGATACGTAGGCAGCAACCCTCTATGGCTCGGTCTCTTATTTTCGCTGAACATATTTTTCTCCTTCATCCTTATAAGAGAATTACCAATTTCACTTGAGCGATGAAATCATGGATCCGGCCTCTTTGATTCGAAAATATCAAATCAAATAGGTAAAATTTCGCCTATTTGGTCACTTTTATATGTTCGTGAGCTAGTACATTTTCAAGCAAAGCAACTATTATATGTTTATCTTTCTGCAAAATATTTTGCATTATTTATTATGAACAAGGATTAATACATTTATCTTTTGAGTTATTTTTCTGTATTAGGTGATTAGAACTTATTTGTATTGAGGGAGCTGACCAAACATTTTTACTTCGTGAAATCTAGAGTCTCCAAAGATTCCTTCTTCGATTAAAGCCTTCAAAAGGCACAAAAATAATTGAAAATAATGAGATTATTGGTTTGACCGAGGTTTCCACAAGAGGTCCTCCAAAATGAAGTAGTTACACAATCAATGCAATAGATAACTGAGATGAGACCCGAGTTACAACATACTAGAGAGTCGAAGAATTTTATTATCACTGCCAGTACTCCATTTCTAAGAGAAAGAAGACCTCCACTTTATTCTCGTTCTCTGAACCCTCTGGAAAACATCCCAAGTAATCCTTAAAAATTACCTACCATTGACTTAATTTGTCCCTAACCCGCGCCATGTTAGCATTTCGTACCACACACTACCTTCTCCTCAAAATTTGAATCCCAATAGTTCTCAGACATTGTTTATCACAGATCATATCCAAAATCTATCTGTCATTCAACCCATGCCTTTAAAAGCCATTTTTCCCGAATCATACCTTCCTTATCTCACATATACCAAATTCAATCATTATGAAGAGAAAGAAAATGAGTGGAGGCCTAAGGAAGAAATGAGCATAAAAGATGAAATTGCGAATGCCATGAAACACTATTACTACGCACCAGATATTGTAGGCTTGAAATATGAAGACCTATGCATTCATCCTGATTTGGACCTTCTAAAAGGATTCAAAATTTTGAAGTTTGACACTTTTGATGGAACTGGCAATCCTCTGACTCATTTGAAAGTTTATTGTAATCAAATTGTGGAGGCTGGAAAAAATGAACCACTTTTGATGCGCCTTTTTAACCGAAGTCTTAACGGAGAAGCCTTGGAATGTTTTATCTCACAAGAGCTAAAGCAGGCTAAGTTGGACAACACTCGCAAAGGACCTTGTTGAAATTTGAACATAACATACAAGTCACTGCTATTTGGAGAAGATCAATCAAAAATCTATGAAAAATTATTGAGAATATGCTCTTCGTTTGAGAAGAGAGGCTGCAAGAATTCAACCTCTAATATCTAAATTTGAAATTACCAAAATGTTTATTCGTATTCAAAAGCCAAAATACTATGAGAGAATATTGTGTACGATAGGATGAAAATTCATCGATGTCGTCATGGTAGGAGAAACTTTAGAGGATGACTTAAAGACCAGAAAGATCACATCACAAGTTAATGAAGGAAACATCAGAATTAGTAATATGGAAATGTCAAAGAAGGAAGAACAAGTGTTTGTTGTTAGAGCTATTCCATCAAAAAGATATCAAAGGTGTCACGTCAAGCAAGGAAAAATTTCCTCGTCCGAGTTTCAAAAAGCCTCCCAAAGTATTTACGCCATTGAAGGAGTCTCAAACTCAACTTTATGAAAGGCTGAAAGCAACGGGTATGCTCCATCGTATAAAAGGAAGACCAACCAATACTTTGGGAAAGTTTTACGAGGCAGACCATAAATGTGCTTATCATTCAGGAGCTATCGGACATGATACAGAGAACTGTTCAACCCTCAAGCACAAGATTCAGAACATGCCGGACAGCAAGTTAATCGCGATTGATTAAGCTTTCCCAAATGACAATACATTTTGATGCTTGAAGTAAGTACAACATGGCTTGAGTAAGATCGCTTGAAGACGTTCGCCATCGGAGGATAGAAATAAGAACGCAAAATTGACAAGATTTTCACATATGGAGTTATTACATATTTAATCTTCTTTCGCCAAATTAGCCTTATTCCTTTTGCTAATGAACTACATTTTTTTTGACCTAAATTCTCAAGAATGAGATATATAGGCGGCCTATGTTGGCCTCGGTCATGCCCATATCCTTTTTTATTATTCCTTTTGTTGGAACTACATTTGACTTGATTTTCGCCTCAACGAGATGCATAGGTGCCACAATAGCTCGATTATATTCCCTATTAGATTTTCATTTCCCTTCGTAATGAAAACTGGGTTAGAATTTTTTAGAGGATCTAAAATATTCACTAGAAAACGAGTTTCTCCAACAAGATCAGGGGTCACAATATGCAACTGGGGCAGAATCTTTGAGAGGGTCTAAAAACTTCCTTCAAAAAGATGTTTCTCCAACAGACCAAATTTGGAATTTTGTTGAAAGTACGTAACTAGAAGCAGAGTTATGAGAAAATCTCAGAAATTTAACAAATATATCATTTGCTACATTCAAGCGAACTAGGGCAGCATTTTTGAGGAGGATCCTCAAAAATTCCATTAAGACTGCATCTCAAAAAGTGGATGAGTGTGCAAGTCGATTGCATAAAGGAGTACGAGGACAAGGCCAACACAAACCTGTCTTTCAAACTAAGAATTTTTCTTTGGATGCGGGAATAGCGAAATCAGAAAGATGATGATGTCAAAATTTTCAAGCATAAGGCGCCACCTACACCAAGCGTGGCCTCGTCACAATCATCTTATCTTTTCTTCAATTTATTGTTTTACGTCAAAATGATTTCTACTTACTTTCACTATGTTTTGCTTTAAACCAGATTGGTTGTCTACCCTATAAATTGGACAATTATCGGGCCATCCACCCTATTACAGTTGGATCATTATCGGGCCATCCACCCCGTTACAGTTGGATAATTATCGAGTCGTCCACCCCGTTACATTTGGACCATTATCGGGCCATCCACACCGTTACGGTTGGATCATTATCTGGCCATCCACCCCATTATAGTTGGACCATTATTGGGCCATCCACCCCATTACAGTTGCATAATTGTCGGGCCGTCCACCCCATAACAGTTGGACCATTATCAGGTCATCCCCATAACAGTTGGACCATTATCAGGTCATCCACCCCGTTATAGTTGGATCATTATCGGGCCAACCACCCTGTTACAGTTGGATAATTGTCAGGCCATCCACCCCGTTATAGTTGGACCATTATCGAACCATCCACCTTGTTATAGTTGGATAATTGTCGGGCCTTCCACCCTATTGCAGTTGGACCATTATCGAGCCATCCACTTTGTTACAGTTGGATAATTATCGAGAAATCCACCTCGTTACAGTTGGGCTATCTATCGCATTGAAGAGAAGAATATATATCAAATGTGGTAAAAGATATCATCTCTAATTCAAGTTATAGTTTTTACTAACATTTTTTCTTAGTGATATCGAGAGCATCCGAAAGGGTGAATTCTCAAAACGAACCATAGGTGTGGACGTCATCAAGTCAGATGCATCACAACGTGGAACTTTTTCTTAGCAGCAAACTGGGATATAGTTTGAAGAGAGACGTCAAACTCTTCGGAAGGCATGTGGATATGTCTTTGAGTTGGTTAGTTTTTAGTTTCGCCTCCAGGTGATCTCAACTCTCACAGAAAGCAATCATTTCCAATCTGAGTGATAATACAACAAAAGTTCTGAAAATTATGCCCATATAAGTTCTTACTTATGGATATGAAAAGCTCCACATTCATGGCTGAGAGGTTGCAAGCCTTTTCTTTCATACTCAACTCATTTGTCACTCCTCCCAACCGAAGGTTATCTTAACATAAGTGCGTAGATTATGCTTCAACATGGCAATTTCCTCGAGTTTCTTCTCACGTTTTATGTCTCTTTTAGCCCTTTTTATTTGCAGTTTTAATGTTTGTCATTTGTAATGTATCACCATCTTTTGATAAGTAACAGTTCAAGAGTTAGACATTTGAATGAATGTTGAACTTTTGGAGGAAATTGCCTTTTTTCTCTCTAAGTCCCTATCTTATATTATTTTTGGAGCTTTGAATTTTTCTGGTGGTTAATGCAACCATGTTGTGATTGGATCTCTGTTTGCTTGAGTTCAATTTATGGGAAATTAGAACTTTTTTCATAAATGGGATACTTTGAAACTAAATTGATTGTTAGCATAGGATGTTGGTTTGCATAGTTAATATATATCATTAATATCTTGATTAATTAGCTGCTCATCTACTCTTCTCTGCTGCTCATATAAGCTTGTCTTACTCAAGTTTAGGTTATATTTATGCCATCAATTTATGTGGTTGTGTGGAATTTCAGTGGGTCAAATTTGTCTTGTTTTCCCTTTGTGATATTAATGTTCCTTATTAAAGATTCTCACCTGTTAAATTTCTTCTACTTGTGTTAATTTCTTCACCTTACTTTTCCTTGGATATGAATTTCATCCGAGTCTGTGGAGTCTTTCCTTGCATTTTGGGTTGGGATAAACCCCAACTTCCCTCTCGAGTCAGCCCAATATACGAGAAAGGAAGCTATGACAGGTCTCTTGAAAGCTGATATACAGGATCTTAGAAGCAAAAACCAGTGTTTATACACTGATATATAGCAAATATACACTAAGTGTATATGACAGGCAGAAATGGGCCAAGCCCAAAAGGCAGTAGCTGGGAAAGTAGAAGGGGCTGGCAGGCCCAAATCATGGAAATTAGGAAAGAAGAAAGTGGGCCAAAAGCCCAATCCTTGACTCTCTTTAGATTATGTTATTTGTTTATTCATTTATTTATTTATATTTATGTGGATACTAACATTAACTCATTTATTTGTATTATTATTGCTTGTTATTAATCTAATTATTTCCCCAACATGTTTTCATTTATGTTAATTTTCATTTTATTTATTTTCTTAGGATTAGAACTATTCCTACAATTATTTTGGCAAAACTTTGCAAAATTGGTTAAAGTATGAGTCAACCTTTTTTAAGTTGGCCGTTTTTTCAAACCTAGTCAATTTTCTCAACTTAGTCAATCTTTTCAAATTTAGTCAACATTTTGCAAATTTAGTCAATTCTTTCAAATTTAGTTAATATTTTGCAAATTTAGTCAATTCTTTCAAATTTAGTCACTTCTTTCAAATTTAGTCAATACTTTTAAAATTCAGTCAACCTTTTTTCCAAAGTTGGTCAAAATCCATAATTGTTGGTCAACCGCAAGTTAGTAGCCATTTTGAGTGATTAATTTCTTCTCAAAATGAAAATTAAACCCTTACCCATCTCTCAGAAATTTGAAAACTCTTCTGTTAGGTTTTAAAATCAAGTTTCTTCATTTTCCTTAAAATTAACTGGTGACTCTTTAATTTTTGAGATTTTGATTTCTACTTAAATTAATTAAGTATTAAATTTTATTTTCGAAAATGTAAAAGTCATTTTTAAAATTAACATGGTGGATTAGGTTCATGTCGTCGGTTGGGGTTGGAGGCAAGAGATAGCGGTAGTAAGAGGGGAAAGGGCATACTTAGGTTAAGAATAGGGTCGTGGAATATTAGATCACTTACAGGGAAATCTATATAGTTAGTGAAGAGTCTTAAGAGAAGATAAGTTACTATAGCATGTGTTCAAGAGACTAGATAGGTATGTACCAAAGCTCGGGATGTAGACGGATTTAAGTTATGGTACTCTGGGGGTACCAAGAATAGAAATGGAGTAGCAATAATAGTAGATAAGGACCTTAGGGACTATGTGGTGGAGGTCGGGGGGTAAATGATAGGAGGGTAGATGATAGGATGATTTCTATTAGACTAGTTATTGGCAAACATATAGTGAATGTAGTTAGTGTCTATTTACCACAAGTGGGCTTAGATGAGGAGATCAAGAAACTCTTTTGGGAGGAACTGGATGAGCTTGTGAGAGGTATACCGACCATAGAAAAGATCTTCGTAGGGGCAGATTTTAATGAACATATTGGTGCGACTTCTAAAGGTTTTGCCGATGTATATGGAGGCTTTGGTTTTGAGGAGAGGAATGGAGGAGGGATATCTCTTTTAGATTTTGCGAAAGCATTTGAGTTGGTTATAGCTAACTCATGTTTTTGAAAGAGGGAGAATCACTTGAATACCTTTCGTACCATGGTAGCAAAGACGCAGATTTATTACCTTCTCCTCCGAAAAGGTGATAGAATCCTTTGTAAGAATTGTAAGGTTATCCCAAGTGAAAATATTTCCACTCAACATAGGCTTTTAGTAATGGATTTAGAGATTAAAAGGGATAACAAGAAGAAGACTATCTTTACATAACCAAGGATTAGATGGGGAGGCTTGACTCCTACCCTTTCCCTGGAAATGGAGTAGAAGTTGAGTTGTTTGGGGGTATGGAGAAATAGCGAGGTTGCCAAAAGTATGGGGAACCATACTGTTGGTATCATTAGGAAAGTAGCTTTTGAGGTTCTAGGGGTATCTACAGAGACCTTTGGTGGACAGTAAGGTGATTGGTGGTGGAATGGATAAGTACAAGGCAAAGTTGAATGCTAAGAAGGTAGCCTATATGAAGTGGTCAGAGTGTATAGATGAAGATGAAAAACAAAGGCTTCGGGATATATATAAGACAACAAAGACTAAAGCAAAAATGGCAATCATGAGTGCTAAGACAATAGTGTTTGAACGATTGTATGTTGAGTTAGGAGACAAAGGTGGGGATAAGAGATTGTATAGGCTCGCGAAAGTGAGAGAGAGAAAAGATTGCGGCCTGGGCTAAGTGAAGTGCATCAAGGATGAAGATGGTAAAATGTTGGTAGATGAGATTCCATCTAGAGAAGATGGTAAACTTACTTTCACAAACTCCTATATGAAAAAGGAGAGAGAGATATTGAGTTGGGTTATTTGGCAAAATCCTATACCCATCAAGATTTTAGCTATTGTAGGTTTTTCAAAATTGATGAGGTTAGACGTGCTATCAGTAGGATGAGTAGAGAAAGAGTGATCAGACCCGATGAGATTCCAGTAGAGTTTTGGAAGAGCTCGACCAAAGATGGTTTGGAGTGCTTGACTAGGTTGTTCAATGAGATTCTGAGGACAACTAAGTTGCCAGATGATTAGACGAGGATTACAATGGTTCCATTGTATAAGAAAAAGGGTGATATCCAAAATTGCAATAGTTACAGGGGCATCAAGTTGCTAAGCCACACTATGAAAGTTTGGGAGAGGATGGTAGAAGTGAGGGTGAGAAGAAGATTGTCTATTTTAGAAAATCAATATTGATTTATGCCAGGGCGATCTTCCACTGAAGCAATTCATCTTGTTCAGAGACTAGTGGATAAATATAGGGAAAGAAAGAGGGTCCTTCATATGGTGTTTATTGATCTTGAGAAAGCCTATGATAGAGTTCCGAGGGATGTCCATGGAAGTTTCTAGAGGCAAAGGTGTTCCAATGGTGTATATTAGAGCGATAAAGGATATGCATGACTGAGCCAAGACTCGGGTAAGGACAGTGAGAGAAGATTCTGAGTATTTTTCAGTCGAGATAGGACTTCATCAAGGATCAATGCTTAGCCTTTTTCTTTTTTGCTTTAGAGATGGATGAGTTGACTCGATCTATTTAAGAGGAGTTCCCTTGGTGTATGCTATTTGCGGATGAGATCGTACTACTTGATGAGACTCGGGGTATAGTGAATGATAGGTTGGAGGTTTGGAGATATACTTTAGAATCCAAAGGGTTCAAATTGAGCAGGACTAAACTAAATACTGAGAATGCAAATTCAATGTTGTAAGGGATGAAATAGATATAGAAGTGAAGCTTGACACTCAATCTACTCCTAAGAGAGAAAGCTTAAAGTATCTTGAATCCATCATCCAGGGTAGTAGTGATATCGATGATGATGTCACACATTGTGTAGGCTGCATGGATGAATTGGAGACTTGCCTCTGGAGTATTGTGTGATAAAATGATATCACTTAAGCTTAAAGGTAAGTTTTACATAATGGTAGTTAGGTCTTTATTGCAATATGGGGTGGAATGTTGGTCAGTCAAAAACTCACATATCTAGAAGGTGCAAGTTGCAGAGATGAAGATGCTAAGATGGATGTGTGGAAATAGTAGGAATACCAAGATTATGAATGAGACCATTTGGGATAAGTTACGAGTGGCCTCTGTGGCAGATAAAATAAGAGAAGCGAGACTCCAATGGTTTGGGAATGTTCAGAGGAGAAGTATTGACACTTTTGTTAGGAGATGCCAGATGTTAGATTTAGGAGTCACGCGATGAGGTAGAGGCAGACCAAAAAAATATTGGGGGGAGGTGATTAGAAAGGATATGGCATAACTCTATATCACCAAGGACATGACCTTAGACAAAAAGGAGTGGACGTCGCGTATTAAGGTGGAAGGTTAATAGATGTGTAGGGATAGGAGGATGTCTAGCCCTGGGGTATATAGGTTAGTTGGTTTAGTCGTGCATGCATGTACTTATATCTCACTTAATTATTGTATGCCTGATATTTGTTTTAATTATTGTATTTATATATTATCATTTGCTTTTTGTTTTAGTCATTTCTCTTTCATATCTAGTATCTTCTACTTGTGGGGCCTGTCAGTTTGAGTTGAGGGTTTTTCGGAAATAACCTCTCCATCTCTATGAAGTAGTGGTAAGGTCTGTATATATTTTTCCCTCCCTAGACCCCACTTGTGGGATTTCATTGGGTATTTTGTTGTTGTTGTTGTTGTTGTTGTTGTTGTTGTTGTTGTTGTTGCATTTCTTGCCCTTTTACATATTATGTTGTGATTTCTTACTTGTTGTATTACCTTTTCTCATATATTTTTAGATTGACAGTATATTGCTACATTTACTATTTATTATTATATTTGTTTTTCTATTTTATTTTGTGAGCTTACATATTGTATTGGATTGCCTGTTACCACATAGTTCAATAGCTTCTATCTCGTTTATTCATTTACATGATTTTTGTAACTGGTTATTGGATTCGTATAAAGTATACTTTACATTTTATTGTTTTGTATCGTTGAATTGTGGTTTTATAGAAGATTATGGTTTCTTGATATTCGGTAGCTGAGAGAGTTATTAGTTCTTAGTTTAGTGGTTGGGATCTGATGGTGGATTAGGGTCATGTCGTCGGTTGGGATCGGACACTAGGGGTAACAAGAGTAAGAGGGGAATGAGATTATGTAAGTTAAGAGTAGGGACATGATACTTAGAATAACTTACAGGGAAATCCATAGAGCTAGTGAATAGTTTTAAGAGGAGACAAATTAATATAACGTGTGTTCAGGAGAGCAGATGGGTAGGTACCAAAGCTCAGGACATAGATAGGTTTAAATTATGGTATTCAGGTGGTTCTAAGGATAGAAATGGATTAGGTATACTAGTAGATAAAGACCTTATAGAGTATGTGGTTAAGATAAGGATGATTAATAATAGGATGATTTCTGTTAAACTTGTGCTCAGTAGGCATGTAGTGAGTGTAGTTAGTGCCTATGCGCCTCAAGTGAGTTTGGATGAGGAAGTCAAGAAGCTCTTTTGGAAAGATTTGGTTGAGTTTGTGAGAGATATACTAGAAACAGAAAAAATCTTCATTAGAGGAGATTTTAATGGACATATCGATGCAACTTCTTGCGGGTTTGACAATGTATATGAAGGCTTTGGTTTAGGGGAGAGGAATGGGTGTGGGAAGTCTCTCTTGCATTTTTCCAAAGATTTTGAGTTGGTTATTGCTAACTCATGTTTCCCGAAGAGGAAAAACCACTTGATTACCTTTCGTAGTACTGTAGTTAATACTTAGATTGATTATTTACTCCTTCGAAAGGGCGATGAAAACCTTTGTAAGAATTGCAATGTTATTCAAGCGAAAATATTTCCACCTAATATAGGCTTCTAGTGATGGATTTGGAGATTAAGAGTGAAAAAAAAGAAGAACGTTACCTATGCCCAACGGAGGATTAGATGGGAAGGTCTAACTCCTGCCCTTTCTCAGAAAATGTGAGATAAGTTGAGTAGTTTAAGCGCTTAGAGTAGTAACGGAGATGTGAATACCATATGGGACACTACAACTGGATGCATTAGAAATGTAGCTACCGATGTACTTGGGGTTTTAAGAGGGACCTTTGGTGGACATCAGGGTGATTAGTGGTGGAACGGAGAAGTTCAAGGCAAAGTGAAAGCTAAAAAGATTGTTTATATAAAGTGGTTGTAGTGTAGAGACAAGGGTGAAAAGTGAAGACTTAAGATACCTACAAGATGGAAAAGATAGAAGAGAAGATGTCTACGACAACTACTAAGATAACAACGTTTGAGCGCTTATATGTGGAGCTAAGTGATAAAAGGCACAGAAAAGAGATTGTATATGCTCGCAAAAGAGAGAGAGAGAGAGGAAAGGTCGCGTCTTGGATGAAGTGAAGTGGATCAAGGATGACGCAGGTGAGGTGTTGCTGGATGGGACTTCTATTAAGCTAAGGTGGCAACCTTATCTTTCATAAACTCTCAAATGAGATAGGAGATAGAGATATTGAGCTGGGCGAGTTGGTACACTCCGACAATCATTGAGATTTTGGTTATTGTAGGCGTTTCAGAGCTGAGGAGGTTAGATGTTATATTAGTAATATGAAGAGAGGGATGGCAATCGAACCTGATGAGATTCTGGTGGATTTTTTGAAGAGCATGGTCAAGGAAGGTATGGAGTGGCTGACTAAGTTGTTCAATGATATCATGAAGACTGCTAAGATGCCTGATGAATGGAGGAGGAATATGATGGTTCCATTGTACAAGAACAAGGGTGATGTTCGAAATTATAACAATTACAAGGGTATTAGGTTGTCAATCCACACAATGAAGTCATAGGAGAGGGTAGTGGAAATGAAGGTGAGAAAATGAGTGTCTATTTTTGAGAATCAGTTTGGATTCATGCTAGAGCAGTTGACTACTGAAGTAATTCATCTTGTTTAGAGACTCGTGGAGAAATATAGGGAAATAAAGAAGGACCTTCATATGGTGTTCATTGACCTCGAGAAAGCCTATGACAAAGTTTAGAGGGATGTCCTATGGAGATGTATAGAGGTGAAATGTGTTCCAATTGTATATATTAGGGTGATAAGGGACATGTATAGAGGAGCCAAAACTCTGGTAAGAACGATAGGGGGAGACTTAGAGTATTTTCTTATTGAGATGACACTTCATCAAGGATCTGTCTTGAGCCCTTTGCTTTTTGCCTTACTAATATATGAGTTGACATGATCTATTTAGGAGGAGGTTCCATAGTGTATGGTTTTCGCGTATGACATAGTATTGATTGATGAAACTCAGGCTAAAGTTAATGATAGAATGGAGCTTTGGAGAATACTTTGGAATCCAAAGGGTTCAAACTAAGTAGGACCAAAACATAATACTTGGAGTGCAAATTCAGTGTCATGAAGGATGAAGCAGAGATTGAAGTGAAGCTTACCTCTCAACTATTCCCAAGAGAGAAAACTTTATATATCTTGGATCCATCCTCTAGAGTAGTGGTGATATTGACAATGATGTTACACATCGTATAGGGACAACATTGATGAAATGGAGGCTTGCCTCTGGAGTATTGTGTGATAAGAAGATACCACCTAAACTTAAAGGTAAGTTTTACTAAATGGTTGTTAGACCGTCTTTGTTATATGGGTTAGAGTGTTGGTCAATCAAAAATTCACTTGTTCAGAAGATGCAAGTCACGGAGATGAGGATGTTGAGATGGATGTGTGGACACACCAAAAATGATAATATTAGGAATGAGATCATTCAAGAGAAGTTACAGGTGCCCCTGTGGCTAACAAAATAAAGAAAGCGAGACTGTGATAGTTTGGTCCTGTACAAAGAAGAAGTACGGATGCTCCTATCAGGAGGTGATATAGGTTGGAGTTAGGAGTTACACGGAATGGTAGAGCTAGACCGAAGAATTATTAGAGGTAGGTGATTAGACAAGATATGAAGAAATTTTATCTCATCGAGGACATGAACTTAGATAAGAAGGAGTGGAGGTCGCATATTTTGGTAGAAGGATGATAGGCTAGTAGGGGTAGGTTGATGTATGGTCATGTGATTATAATAGGTTAGTAGGATTAGTCATGTCTTTATATCCTATGGGGTCATTATCCAACTTATATTTGTTACTTCTAGCATGTTTACATACTATCATTTGCTTTTTATGATTAAATGTTTTCCTATTTCCATTTCTTTTCCTTTTTTCCTTATCCAGTATCATTTGCTTATGGGGCTTGACTTTTAAGACGAGGGTTTTTCGAAAACAACCTCTCTATCTCTATGAGGTAATGGTAAGATCTGTGTACATTTTTACCTTTCAAACCCCACCTGTGGGACTCTACTGGGTATGTTGTTGTTTTGTACCAAAATACCATTTAGTCTTGTAGCCATTAATATGTCATGTGGTTGGAATTAAAAGAGTTCCAAATTAGAGAATTTTTTGAATTTGACTAAAAAGGAAATTATGACAAGCAAGATAAAATAGATAGATAAATTAAGGTTCTATCTAATTTCAAAATGTAAAGAATTGTAATCACTCATATAATATATATTAAATAGTTACCCTATTCTGCCATTTATTTTCATTGCATAATATCAATTTCTCCATTTGAAATATAATTTTGACAACTAAATAGTAGCAATCAATTATATCAATTAATATTAAGCATCAATCCTTCGATCATTCATTTTCATTGCATCGTACAGGTTTCTTCATTGCCTTTAGCTTTCTCTCTGTCTCTCCAACTCATCGGACTACTAGTCTCTTCTCTTTTGGGATTTATCTAATCTCTCCATCTTCTCCAGGTTAGGATTTCAATTGTTGATTTTATCTGTATTTTCGGGTGACCTTCAAAGTTTTTCGGTGATGTCTGGTTTCAGTTTCCAGGATTCTTTCACGATACGAACTTCTTGATTCCTTCTTGTTCAATTTTTTTGCCATTTCTTGTTACCTTGTTTAATTTTTACATATTTCTTGCCTATTACATATTTCCCACAATATTTCTTGCTTGTTACATACTATCATGCAATAATTTTCTTTCTTACAATGTTTCTTGCCTATTACTTATTTCTTTCAATATTTTTTACTTCTTGCTTGTTACATAGTTTTTAATATATTTTATCTCTTGTTATACTTTTTGCTAGTTACATATTATGGTTGTTTCTCATACTCTTTGCATCTTGGTATTGTGGGTTGTTGCAAGTATTTTATAGGATTGTTACTTTTTTTCTTGTTTTTTGTATTCTATAGGATCATAGGATTGATTAGTTGATTATTGTAAACTATAGTTTAGATTTATTATTTTGTATTGTTGGGTTGTTGTCTTTGTGAGATTGTTTATTCTTTATCCTTTATAGTTTGTTCTTAGTATAGTTTGGTGGCAGTGGGGATTGATGGTGGATTAGGATTATGTCATTGGTTGGGGTTGGGGGCTAAGGGTAGTAGTGGTAAGAGGGGAATGTGCTTACTGAGGTTGAGAGTAGGGGCGTGAAAGATGGGATCACTTACAGGGAAGTCCAGAGAGGTAGTGGTGAGTCTTAAGAGGAGACTAATTTTTCACGACCCAAGCCTAGGGCCTAGACGCGATCGGAGAATGGGAACCCGAAGTAACCCAAACAAGCATCAAAGCATATCATTACTCATCCTTGGTCGCAGAAGCAATTAAAATGAAAATGAGAGATAAGTATAAACAAGGGGATTGGTACTAAGGGTAAGTTCCATATCATAACATCAAAGAACAAGAGAGTCAAGGATTATAGCATAGATACATAACATGTCCAATAACACCTCTACTACATAGATAAGAGCGGGGACCATAATAAACAACCGACTCACCCTCATAGTTGATACATAAATAAAGGAAAGATAGCTTTTAATAAATAGCAAGAGATAATAAGCAATGTCCCAGGAATGAAGGACTCACCAACAACCTTAAGACAATCGCACTAGCCACGCGGAGGAGGAGAATGATCAAGCAGTCTACCGGTTCCTACATGGTAACATCATGTAGTCATAGAGTATGTGTTAGTATGTTTGAATGTACTAAGTATGTAGAATGCAATGCAACAAGAGATAGGCTTCATAATCGAAATATATCACAATAAACAATAGGCAAAATATAACAATATGACATGTATGATCAACGGTTAAGTAAAACATGCTTAAGTAACTCAATCTTATATAGGATATCATATGTGTAGAATAGACCAAGATAGATTTCCAAAGTACAAACCTCTTGGTTGGTTTATGATGGTTTCACCCCATCACCCTGGTGGTGTGGTACAAACCCCTCACATGGTTGATGATAATTTCACCTTATCACCCTGGTGGAGAAGTACAAACCCCTCATATGGTTGATGAGTACAAACCCACACCTCAATTGATGAATACAAACCCCCACCTTGTTTAATGAGTACAAACCCCCACCTCGGTTATCAAGACACTAGCCCTTAGATTGGCTATCAAGGTGCTAACCTACTAAAAAGGTTATCCGAGTTCTTAGCCCCCCCCCTCCGGATTGGGCATGGTCTAATGTAAAAGTTTATATAGAGTATATCATATGTATAAGCTCTCTTTCGTCATCATAACATCAGCCATATCATATCTCATGCTTTGGATTTTCAATTCCTCAAGAAACCATAACCGGATATTTTATCAAACACTTGACGGGTGTGTAATGGGGCTATAAGACCATGCAATTTAGAGATGAAATCATGGAAGTAAATCCATTGTAAAACCATCAAACAATACCTTGCAACACCCTCAAACAATAAACATTAAAACCCCTCATCAAATCTGACACTAGATCTAAGATTTATGGCTCAAAACATGGTAAAACAATCACAACTTTACACAGCTTTAACATAATTCATGGACATGTTTATAATAGTAAATCCATTAGTAAAATCAACTTTAAATCATGTAATTTGAGTAAAAAGGAGATTAGGGCACCATGGGCGAAAGGACCCAATGGTTGAAGCCCATATTCCTTAGCTTTGAGGGAACTCTTGGTGAAGATTGGAAATGGAGGCTTGAAGCTTGAAGGAAATCCTTAGATCTGGAAGAGTTTTTGAGACTTGAATTTAGGAGTGAAAAATATGGCTAAGTGTTTGAGTGAGTATTGGGGAATGTTTTGGATGATATGAGGGCAAAATATGTCTAAGTATGGGTAAAAACACGTTTAGGAACACTTATGCCCAAAATTTAAAAGCCTTGGACTGCACAGAAACTCACTGGATAGAACATACACCTCTCGGCGTCGCAGAGAGGATGCAGAAACAACTTCTCTTCATCTGCGCTCCTTTGGCGCGTCACGTAAGGAGCGAGGATAGCTTTCCGAAATTTGTCACTTGAAAAATCATAATTGCCATTCTTTTGCTCTTTAATCTGGGTTAGACCCTTTTCCCCTCTTTTGACCCCCTGAACAAAAATATGAAGTCGGATTTTCGATATCGTGCACGGATTTTGAGATGTATAGAATTTAAAATTTTATGCACTTCTGAGGCACATTTTTGGGCACTTTTGGGGTCGCTTCAATATCTTCCCCTTGGGAATATTCATCCTCGAATGTAAAAGAGACATACATGATAAGGGTAATCATGAACAAATCAGCCATAACAAGAATGCGACATTACATTTAAAACACCATTTTCGAAATCTCAACACGAGTGCAGAATCATCATAAATTGCCAACTTAAACATGTATGCCTATGAATGACATAGGCGATGAAATATAAGACTTAGAATCACATAGGGGACTTAGAATTAGTTCCTTAAGCTTGAGTGGAGTAGACAAGATAAGGATACCGGTTTTGCATGTCTGCTTTGGCCTCCCATGTAGCACTTTCGACATATTGGTTCCTTTAAAGGACTTTAATTGATGCCACCTCCTTGTTCCTCAATCTCTTCACTTACCTATCCAAAATCTAAATCAGAACCTCATCATCAGTCAAGTTATCTTCAACAACACCCACAACATCAAGAGGCACAATAGCATTAGGATCACTAACACATTTTCTCAGGATAGAGATATGGAACACCGGATGAACCAAATTCATTTCACTAGGAAACTTCAACTCATAAGCTACCTTGCCAACCCTCTTAGAAACCTCAATTGGAACAACATATCTTGTACTCAACTTTCCCTTTTTACCAAAACGGAGTGCACCATTCATTAGAGAAACTTTCAAATAGATCCAATCACCCACTTTGAATTCAAGGTCTCTTCTTCTCACATCGACATAGGATTTTTGACGACTTTAGCTGTTTTCAACCTTTTACTAATCGTCCTAACCTTATCAAGAGACTCCATAACTAGATGGGGTCCCAACAAAGCCACCTCTCAAACCTTAAACCAACCCACCGGTGATCTACAACATGTCCCTTAAAGAGCCTCAAAGGAGAAATACTGATTCTAGAGTGATAGCTATTGTTGTATGCAAACTCAATCAAAGGAAGATGGTCACCCCAATTACCCCCCAACTCCAATACATATGCCCTGAGCATATACTTAAGGGTTTGAATTATCCTTTCGGCATGGCTATCCATTTTAGGGTGGATGGCCATACTAAGTTTAACCCTTGTACCAAGGCCTTTTTGGAAAGACCTCCAAAAAAGAGAAGTAAATTGAGCACCACCATCTGATATGATGGATGAGGGGACTCCATGAAACCTCACTAACTAATGAATATACAACCTTGCATATCTTTAGATCCATATGTAGTCTTAACTGGTAGGAAGTGAGCCGATTTCGTTATCCTATCAACCACCACACATATAGAACCAAAACCTTTCCTAGTCTTGGGTAACCCAACCTCAAAGTCCATGTAAATCACCTTCCACTTCCAAGGGAGAATCTCTATGTCTTAGGTTAGGCCACTCGGCCTTTGATGTTCAGCTTTGACTTGTTGACAACTATGAAAACCAAAAAAGAATTTGGCAATCTCCCTCTTCATGCCTTCCCACCAATACATATCCCTCAAGTCTCTACACATTTTGGTGGAATCGGGATGGATAGAATATGAAGGATTATGGGCCTCATCAAGGATTTTCTCCCTCAAACCATCAACACAAGGCACATACAACCTACCTTGGTACCTAAAGGCACCATCTCCCCCTCGGGAGAAAACCTCTACTTTGCCCTCTTTCACCAAGGCCTTCAATTCAAGCAAGGAGGAGT
>JAOTQR010082145.1:18201-39037 GCA_025774065.1 Solanum ossicruentum | reverse complement strand
CATTGCCTTTTTACTTGTTATCACCGTTTATCTTCTTAGAAACATATCAAACATAGAAGTTTCGTATAATATGTATATAAAACACATAGATATAGATTTGTTCTCCTGAGCCTTATCGGCAACGGGTGCCTGTCTGCCCTAATAGGACTTTGGGGTGTGACAGTACTCCAAGCTTAATTCTGGGTCTCAAGAACTCAATTCAAACTTCGTCTTGTTCATGCTTAGATCAAGGAAAACCCCAAACTCATAGTATGTGGGTTTCAGCCATTGAGACCTTTCACCCATAGTGTTCAACCTTCCTTTTTATGAAAAATAACATGTTTTCAAGTTGTATTACTCATGGGTATTGCTTATTATGGATTATGATTATAAATTATGTTGGGATTTTGTGAAATGATGATTGGAAACACATGTCTACCTATTTCAAGCTTATACTATTAGATGATTCGTTTATTGTTATTATGCATTTTTGAGCTATGAATCTGTGATCTATTATGAGATTTGATGAGGGATTTCAAGGTGTCTGATGTGATGGTTTTACTATATATTTATGTGTTAATTTATGTTGAGTTTCCTCATATTATTTCACTCTTGAATTGCATGATTTTGAACTAGCATTACACATCTGCCAAGTATTTAATAAAATGTCTTAGAAAGGATTCTTGAGTTATTGATGACCTACTGCATGGTTTACAAGTCAAGTGAGTTTAAGATGATTGAGGAAATGTATATATATGTTGAATTCATGAAAAGTATCTATAGTGTGCAAGTTGACCATACCTTGTTGGGGGTGGCATACCTAATCCCCTTGTTGAGGGAGTACCAAGACTCAATCACCATATTGAGGGTGCTATGCCCGTACTACCTTGTTAAGAAGTAGATACCTTAATCACTTTGTCGGTGGGTGGCATGCCCATACTGCCTTGTTGAGGGGTATATACCTCAATCACCTTGTTTGGGGATGGCGTGCCTATACTACCTTATTGAGGGGTATGTACCTTAATCACCTTGTCGGGGGGTGGTGTGGCCATACTACCTTGTTGAGAGGTATGTACCATGATCACTTTGTCAGAGGGTGGCATGCCCGTACTACCATATTGAGAGATAGATACGTCAATCACCTTCCAAGTGGGTGGCATGCCTTGTATTCTAAGTAATAGTTTGCTTGGTCTATGAATATGGTTTCTTCCTACATATGTAATCTATATTCTCAAGTTATATGTTTTACTTCAAGCATTGATCATGCATGTCATATTGATATTATGCTTATCCATTTCTTACGCTTATGTATTTTGACTCTGTTGCCTATGTCTTGTCGCATTGCATCCTACATACTTAGCACATACGCATACTCTTTGCCTACATGATGTTACCATGTAGGAACCAACGCACCTCTTGATCATCCCCCACATGGATAGCTTGGTGCTTTGGAGATACATCTTGGTTAGTCCTCTAGTCGGAGGAAACTATCTATGCTACTCATGCCTTTTTGTTATTTCCTTATGTTGAACACTTGATACTATGAGGATGAGCCTAGAAAGTGTCCTGGCCCCGCCCCAATCTATTTTTAGAGGTGTTGTTGGAAGAAAAGATGTACTTATGTTTTGAGCCTTGACTCTACTATGTTTTATGCTATCAAAGACTTCCCTTAGTCCCGTTTTTCCTTATTTGTATCTATTCATTGTTATTATGCTTCCGCTACCAAGGATGTGTGATAGATATACTAGGAGGCTTGTTTGGTGTTCCTTTGGGATCTCCATTCGCCGTGTCCTATCTATGCCCTAGGCTTGGGTCGTGACAGTTTAGATAGACAAGTGAAGAAGTTGAGAAACAAGTATGTAGATTCTGTTAAAAGTCCTTTAGAGGAACCAACAAGTTGAAAGTGCCACATGGAAAGCTGAGACAGACATGAGAAAATGATATCCATAGCTCTTCCACTCTACTCAAGTTTAAGGTGCCAATTTAAGTCACCTTCATAATTTCAAGTCTTATGTTTTAGTCCTTATGTCATTTGCATGCATTCTTGTTTTTGTTGACAAGTTTTGGTGATTTTGACATTCATGTTGAGATTTCTGAAGATGATGTTTAAGTGTATTTGTTGCATACATGTCGGGCTGAAATCTTCATGATTACTTCTCTTATGTACGCTTCTTTGACATTTGGGAATGAATGTTTCTAAGGGAGAGATATTGAAACACCCTAAAAATGCCCGAAAATGTGCCCGAGAAATGCCCATAATCGTAATTTTCATATATCTCAAAATTCATTTGTGATATCAAAATCCAACTTTATATTCTTGATCAGGGGGAAAATTGAGTGGAAAATGGATATAACCCTGATTTTAGAGCAACCATAGCAAAAATTTATTTTCCCAAATTTACAAATTCTAGAGATGATCCATGCAATGGTCGTCATGTGCCAGGGGCGTGGATCAATGTTATTCGTTCCTGAAAAATCTATTTCGGCCAAGGGCCTTAGATTCATTACCCCATGCCCTTTTATGTGTAATAACACCTATGCCCTCTCAAAATCCTCTTTAATACTTAAACAAATATTTCATCTAAATTCAAGTGTCCCAATCTCAATTCCGGATCTTAAGAACCCTATTCAAGCTTCAAGTCTACTGCAACACTACATCAAGAAAACCCAAGTTTGAGGTATATGGGTTTCAACCATTGGTTCATTTCACCCATGATGCCCAACCTTCCTTTTTATGTTAAGTTAGATTATCTATGAGCATCTCTTATTATGAAATTTGATTATAAACCTTGTTGGTGTTTTATGAAATGTTGATTGACTATACATGTTTTAAGCAATGAAATAATGAGCTATTATGAGATTTGATGATGGATTCCAAGGTATCTTGCATGAGGATTTTACTATGTGTTAGTGGGTTGATTTATATTGAGTTTTCCCATATTATTTCACTCTTGAATTGCATGATTTTGAACTAGCATTACATACCCACCAAGTGTTTGATAAGATGTCTTAACAAAGATTCTTGAGTTATTGATGATCTATTGCATGGTTTACAAGTCATGTAACTTTATGATGATTAAGGGAATGTATATATGTGTTGAATTCATGAAAAATATCTATGGTGTTGTAAGTTGATCACACTTTGTTGGGGGGTGGCATGCCCAATCACCTTGTTAAGGGTGTGGCAATTGCAACGACCCCAAAAAGTGCCCGAAAATGTGTCTTGAAAGTGCCCAAGATTGTAACTTCCATATATCTCAAAATCCGTGCATGATTTCGAAAATCAAACTTCATATTCTTGATCAAGGGAAAAAATTGAGTATGGAATAAGTCTAACCCCGATTTTAGAGCAACCATATCAAATTTTTGTTTTCCTAAAATACAATTTCCTGAGAGAATTCCTCGCCCCTGGTGTGACGATGCTACAATTTTTTCCCAGTTTTGCTGCTCAGTCGAAAGATTTTAGGCCTTGGGACTAATTCTTCCTATGCATAAAAACACCTATACATATCCATATTTCAACACTTTATCATACAAGACATTCCCCAATACTCTCTCAAACACTTAGACAAATATTTCGTTCAAATTTCAAGTGTCCCAATCTCTTTTCGAATCTAACGAATTCACTCAATCTTCAAGTCTCCATTCAAATGTCCATCAAGGAATTCTCCAAAGTTAAGGTATGTGGGTTTCAACCATTGAGTCCTTTTATCCATGGTGCTCAAACTTCCATTTTTACATAAATTGCATATTTCTATGCTGGTTTACTTATGGGTATTACTTATTATGAATTTCACTATGAACTATGTTGAGTTTAATAAACTTGTGACTATTTAAGCATGTTTTGAGCAACGAATCTCTGATCTATTATGTGATTTGAGAAGGGGTTCTGATGTATGTTGCATTAGGGTATTACGATATGTTGGTGGGTGGTTTTACATTGAATTTTATTGCATGATTCCATCTTGAATGGTATGATTTTACTCTAGTATTACTCACCCGCCAAGTGTTTGATAAACTATCCGATTTTGGATTTTTGAGCTACTGATGATCTATTGTATGACCTATGACTTAAGTGACTTTATGATGATGAAAGGAAGGCGTATATGTGTTGATTTCATGAAAAGAACCTATTGCATTGCAAGTTGAATATACAATAGATGAAGGGTATGTACCTCATCCACCTTGTCGGGTGGTGGTAATCCCATACTACCATAGCTGAGGAGCATATACCTCATCCACCTTCCAAAGGGTGGCATGCCTTGGATTCCAAGCTCTAAGTTGTTTGGTCTATGATGGTCTTCTATTATCTCATATGTAATATGTTCTATATAAGCATGTTTTACTTCAAGCAACATTTATACATGCCATATTCTTATAATGTTATCCATTACTTATGATATTGCATTTTTCCTATGTTGCCTATCTCTTGTTGCATTGCATCCTGCATTCATAGAACATTCAAATGTACTAATACATACTCTAGGCCTATATGATGTTACCATGAAGGAGCCAGAGCCTCACTTGATCATCCTCCTCCTCCACGTGGCTAGTATGATTTCTCTCAAAGAAAGTTAGAGAGTCCTCATCTCCGAGGACATATTTCTATTGATTTATACTATGTATTGACTCTTCTTATGTTGGAAACATAGGACTATTAGGGTGATCCTAGAGATTGTCTTATCCATGCTCCTATCTATGTATTAGAGGTGATGTTGGAACATTATGATATGTTAATACTAGACTATTGGCTTGTTATAATTCTATCGTATAAAAGATGCCCTGTAGCCCTTTTTCTATCTCTTATTGTTGTGTAATTGCCTTCGTAACCAAGGATGTGTAATAATATGGTAAGAGACTTATTTGGGGTCCTTTCTGGTTCCCTATTTGCCGAGTTACGTCTAGACCCTAGGCTTGGGTCATGAAAAACTTGGTATCAGAGAACTAGGTTTTTAAGGGTCCTCGATAGCTAACACATTATGTTGATTAGAGTCTTATTCATGGTTGTGTTTTGCATCACAACTATGAGTAAGAGGTTATGAGATGTTTTACAAAATATTTCCCCTCTTCATGGTCTGTGTCTACTATAGAAGTTAGGGAAGGTCTCCCCTCTAATGAATGTTCTTTTCCATTTTTAGATCATGCCTAACACAAGAGGTTGATGAGGACACTGGAGTTCTATGGGTCTAAAGTTGATGAGGACCCTCAAAAATTTATTAATGAGGGGTACAAAATGTTGGGTATTATGACTTTTTTGTCAGAGGAGAATGCAAAGTTGGCGACATACAAACTCAAGGGGGTGCCTAAATATGGTTTACCTAATGCAAAGGGGGGAAGGGGAAGAAGAATTAGATTATATGGGAGGTGTTTAAGGCGACATTTGTTAATCGGTTCTTCCATCTTGATCTTAGAGAGCCAAAATGATGGAGTTCACGAATTTGAGGCAAGGATATATGAGTGTGACGGAGTATGCCCTCAAGTTCAACCAACTTTCAAAATATACTCCACAATTGGTCGCCGACTCAAGGTTTAGAATGAACAAGTTTGTGATGGGTGTATTCGATTTGGTAAATGAAGAGTGTAGTGCCGCTATGTTGTTTATTGACATGGACTTGTCCCACCTTATGACCTACACGGATCAATTGGAGGGGGAGAAATTAATAAAGAAGAGGGGTAATGAGGCCAAGAGGGCCCGTTTCGATGGTAAGTTTCAAAGTCTCAAAGGTGTCCGATTTCATCAAGGCCAAGGGTCTTCTTATGCTCCTAATAATATGTTTGCCAATGAATATCTAAGGGCCCAAGGTGATGGTAGTGTGGTTCCTAATGCTATGTGTCCAAAATATGGTATGGGTCATGGTGGCCCATGCTTGAGGGACACCAATGCTTGGTTTAGTTATAGGAAAGTAGGCCACAAGATGATTGATTGTCAATATAATCATGACAAGGGTATGGATGTTCATCCACAAGGCCAAGGTGTGGTTCCTTTAGGGAGAGGAGGCCAACAAGGTGGTGCCCGAAGGCACAATTAGTTCTATGCACTCCAAGGGAGACATAGGGTTGACAAGGTACTAGATGTCGTCACTAGTATATCAAAAGTCTTTGATTTTGATGTATATGCATTGATAGACCCAGATGCTACTCTTTTTTTTGTTACCCCTTTTGTTTCCAAAACGTTTCATGTTGAGCCTGAATTGTTCTATGAGTCATATGAGGTGTCTACTCCCATTGATGTATCTATTGTTGCTAGAAAGGTCTATAGAAATTATTCCATTTGCATTGTGCATAAAATTTTGCCTTGTGATCTTTTTGAGTTAGATATGGTGGATTTTGATGTAATTTTTGGGATGGATTAGTTGCATCCATATTAAGCCCCTATTGACTATAGAACCCATAGGGTCAAATTGATATTCCCAAATGAACCCATCCTTGAGTGGGAGAGTCATAATGTGGTGGTCAAGGGTAGGTTTATCTCTTTCATTAAAGCCCAATAGTTGATCTCTATAAGGTGTCTCTATCATCTTGTGAGGGTTAGGATGTCAAGTCGAATGTCCTTCCTATAGAGTCAGTTCCGATGGTTAGTGAGTTTGTTGATATCTTTCCAAATGACCTTCCCAGTCTTCCTCCACAAAGGGAAATAGGCTTTGGTATAAGCCTCCTTCGTGATACTCAACCCATTTCAATTCTCTTTACCGTATGCCCTCGATGGAGTTAAAGGTGTTGAAGGAGAAATTGAGGGATTTGTTGGAGAAGGGTTTTATTAGGCCTAGCCAATCACATTGGGGTGTACCGGTGTTGTTTGTGAACAAGAAGGATGGGCCCCTTAGAATGTGCATTAACTATCGACAAATTAATAGGGTCACCATAAAGAATAAGTATCATCTACCAAGGATTGATGATCTATTTGACCAACTTCAAGGGGCTAGTCACTTCTCTATGATTGATCTTCGATCTGGGTATCATCAAATGATGGTGAGGGAGTATGACATTCCCAAGATGACCTTTCGAACTAGGTATGGGCATTACTAGTTTGTGGTAATGTCATTTGGGTGGACCAATGCACTGACCATCTTCATGGATCTTATTAATAGGGTCTTTACACCCTACCTTCATTTATTTGTGGTAGTATTCAATAATGATACATTAATCTATTCTTATTGTGAGGAGGAATATGTGGGTCACTTAGTAGTGGTGCTTCTATAATTGAGGGAAGATAAATTGTATGCTAAGTATGAGAAGTGTGAATTTTGGTTGAAAGAGGTTGCTTTTCTAGGTCATGTGGTGCCGGGGGATGGTATTAAGGTGGATCCTAAGAAAATGGAGGTGATTAGAAATTGGCCTAGACCTTTGATGCCGTCGGACATTAGAAGCTTCTTGGGCTTAGCGGGTTACTATCGGAGATTGTAAATGGGTTCTCTTCTATTGCTTCCTGTATGACTAAGTTGACCCAAAAGAAGGCTAAATTTTTGTGGGCCGATGAGTGCAATAAGAGTTTCCAAACCTTGAAGTATAAGCTTGTCTCTGCTCTTATCTTGTCTCTATCAGAAGGGTTCGAAGGACTTATTGTGTATTGTGATGCCTCACAATTGGTTTGTGTTGCATTCTGATGCAAAATGGTAAGTTGATAGCCTATGCTTCTATACAACTCAAGGTGCATAAAAAGAATTATCCTTCTTATGATCTTGAATTTGCTGCCATTGTACTTTCTTTGAAAACTTGGCATCATTATTTGTATAGAGTTCATGTTGATGTGTTTATCGATCAGAAGTCTCCAATATGTGTTCACTCAAAAAGATCTCAACTTGAGACAAAGAAGGTGGCTAGAGCTCCTTAAGGATTATGATATGAGTGTGCATTATCACCCGGTAAGGCTAATATTTTAGCTGATGCTTTGAGTAGGGTGTCTATGGGTAGCCTAGATCATGTTGATGATGGGGAAAAAGAGGTGGCTAGAGAGGTTCATTGGTTGGCAAAATTGGGGGTTAGGTTGGAAGAGGTTGATAATGGAGGTACTATAGTTGTTGATGTTTCAAAATCTTCCTTGGTTGATGAAGTAAAAGCAAAGCAAGATCTTGACCCCTCCTTGTTAGAAATGAAGGCCTTGGTGAGAGATGGCAAGGTGGAGGTATTCTCCTATGGGGAAGATGGTGCCCTTAGGTACAAAGGTAGGTTGTGTGTGCCTAGAGTGGATGACTTGAGAAAGAGGATTCTTGATGAGGCTCATAATTCTTCCTATTCTATTCACCCTGGTTCTACCAAGATGTATAGAGATTTGAGGGACATGTTTTGGTGGGGAGTTATAAAGAAATACATTGCCAAATTTGTATCCGATTGTCATAGTTACCAAAAAGTCAAATCCGAAGACCAAAGGTTAGGTGGCCTAGCCCAAGATACAGAGATTCCCACTTGAAAGTGGAAGGAAATTAACATTGATTTTGTGGTTGGGTTGCCTAAGACTAGAAAGGGTTTAGATTCTATTTGGGTTGTGGTTGATAGAATGACAAGCTCAGCTCATTTCCTATCATATCAAATCATGGTGCTCAATTTACTTCTCACTTTTGAAGGTCCTTCCAAAGAGGTCTTTGTACCAAGGTTAAGCTTAGTACCGCCTTTCAACCTCAAACGGATGGCCTAGCCAAAAGAACTATCCAAACTCTTGAGTATATGCTTAGAGCTTGTATTTTGGAGTTTTCAGGTAGTTGGGATGATCATCTTCCATTGATTGAGTTTGCTTATAATAAAATCTATAATTCTAGCATTGCTATGGATCCTTTTGAGGCCCTCTATCGTAGACGTTATAGGTCCCAGTTGGATGGTTTGAGGTAGGGGAAATGGCATTGTTAGGTCCAGATCTATTCATGGAGGCTATGGAGAACTTAAGTTGATTATGGAAAGGTTAAAACAAACCCAAAGTCATCAAAAATATTATGCCGATTTGAGGAGAAGGGACCTTGAATTTAAGGTTGGTGTTTGGCTTTATTTGAAGGTATCACCCATGAAGGGTGTGGTTCATTTTGGTAGAAGGGTAAATTGAGTCCAAGATATGTGGTACCTTATAGGGTGTTGAGGAGGATTATTGAGGTAGCCTATGAGTTGGAGTTGCCTAGTGAAGCTGACTTGGTTCATCCGGTCTTTCATGTATCCATACTAAGGAAATGTGTGGGTGATTTGAATGCTATTATACTATTGAATGTTGTGGGTGTTGTTGAAGACAACTTGACTTATGAAGAGGTTCCAATAGAGATCTTTGATAGGCGAGTGAAGAGGTGGAGCAACAAGCATGTGGCTTCTATTAAGGTCATTTGGAGGAATTAACAAGTCGAAAGTGCTATATGAGAGGCAGAGGCGGACATGCAAAAGCGATATCCTTTGTCTGCCATTCTAATCAAGCCTAAGGTACTAATTCTAAGTTCCCCATATGATTTCAAGTCTTATGTTTTAGTCCCCAAGCCAGTTGTATGCATTCATGTTTATTTTGACAAGACCATGATGACTTTACACGTATGTCAAAATTTTTGAAGTGATGTTTAAGTGCATAGTTGCATTCTTGGGTGGGCTAAATTTATCATGTTTACTTCTCTTATATAATTTCTTTGACATTCAAGGACGAATGGTCCCTAGGGGGAGATATTCAAACAACACCAAAAAGTTCTCAAAAATGTGCCTCAAAATGTCGAAAATCGTAATTTCCATACATTAAAATATCAAGGCATGATTTGGAAAATCTTACTTCATATTTTTGATCAAGGGACAATATTGAGTGGCAAAGGGGTCTAACCTCGATTTTAGAGCAATCATATCAAAATTTAGTTTTCCTAAACTGCAATCCCTAAAGAGCATTCAGCGTATCTGGTGCGGCCCAGCTAAGGCGCGGAGATAAAATGTCCAGTTTTGGATTCTTGAGCTATTGATGATATATTGTATGACCTATGACTTAAGTGACTTTATGATGATGAAAGGAAGGAATATGTGTGTTGATTTCATGTAAAGTACCTATAGTATTGCAAGTTGACTATACCATAGGTGAGGGTTATGTACCTCATCCATCTTGTCGGGTGGTGGTAATCCTGTACGACCATAGGTGAGGGGTATGTACCTTATCCATTTTCCAAAAGGTGGCATGCCTTGGATTCCAAGCCCTAAGTTGCTTGGTCTATGATGATGATGGTCTCTTTGCTCACATGTATTATGTTCTATATAAGCATGTTTTACTTCAAGCAACATTCATACATGCCATATTCTTATAATGTTATAGATTGCTTATGATATTGAATTTTGCCTATGTTGCCTATCTCTTGTTGCATTGCATCCTACATACTTAGTATATACAAATGTACTAATCCATATTCTAGGCCTACATGATGTTACCATGAAGGAACTGGAGCCTCACTTGATCCTCCTCATCCTCCACGTGGCTAGTATGATTTCTCTCAAAGAAAGTTGGAGAGTCCTCAACTCCGAGGACATACTTCTATTGATTTATGCTATGTATTAACTCTTCTTATGTTGGAAACTTATGACTATGAGGGTGAGCTGGGAGATTGTCTTGGCTCCTACTATCTTTGTTTTAGATGTGTCGTTAGAACCTTATGATATTTTAATGCTATACTATTGGCTTCTTATGTTTCTATGGTATCAAAGATGTGCCTTAGCCCTGTATTACCCCTATTTCTATCTTTTGTTGTTGTATAATTGCTTACACAACCAAGGATATGTAATGATATCCTACGAGGCTTGTTTGAGGTCCCTTAGGGTTCCCTATTCACCGTGTCAATTCTAGGCCCTAGGTTTGCGTCGTGATATCAAGCCTCAATCACCTTGTTGGGGGGTGGCATACCCGTACAACCTTATTTGGGGGTATGTACCTCAAATACCTTGCCAGGGGGTGGCATGCCCATACGACCTTGTTGAGGAGTATATACCTCAATCACCTTGTCGGCGGATGGCATGCCCGTACTACCATGTTGAGAGGTAGATATCTCAACCACTTTCCAAGGGGGTGACATGCCTTGGAGTTCAAGTAATAGTTTTCTTGGGCTATGTTGATATGGTCTCTTCCTACGCATGTAATATATATGTTGTAAGTTATGTGATTTACGAGTATGTTTTACCTTAAGTATTGATCATGTATACCATATAGGTATTATACTTATCCTTGCTTACGACTATGTACTATGGTTATATTTTCCTTATATCTTGTTGCATTGCATCCTATATTCTTAGTAAATTCAAACATACTAACATATACTCTATGCCTATATGATGTTACCATGTAGGAACTGACACACCTCTTGATCATCCTCCGCTTGGCTAGTTTGGTTCTTTGGAGATACATCTTGGTAAGTCCTCAAGTACAATGACACTATTTATGCTACTCTTGACTTTTGTTATTTCCTACTGTTGAACACTTGATACTATGAGGGTGAGCCCGGAAAGTGTCTTGGCTCCCGCTCCAATCTCTATTTAAAGATGTTGCTGGAACAAATGATGTACCTATGCTTTGAGCTTTGACTCTTCTATGTTTTATGCCACCAAAGACTTCCCTTAGTCCCGTTTTCCTTATTTATATCTCAATTTATTGTTATTATGCTTTCACGATAGAGGATGTGTGATTGATATGCTAAGAGGCTTGTTTGGGGTTCCTTCGAGTTCTCCATTCATCGTGTCACATTCAAGCCCTAGGATTGGGTCGTGATATTAGGAGTATGTATGTATGCAACATGACATAGAAGGGTTGAAGTACATGGGTTGACACCATAGATAGAATTCATTTATTAACTAAGGCTTTTGTAGAGTGGAAGAGATAAGGATATCACTTCTTCATGTTCGCTTTGACTTCCTAATTATAACTTTCGACTTGTTGGTTCCTCTAATGAACTTTTCGTAGATGCTACATCTTTTTGTTCCTTAGCCTCATTACCTTTCCATCAAATACTTCCACCAGAACTTCTTCATTGTCAAGTTTTCCTTTACAACAGGTATAACTTCCAAAGGCACTATGCAGTTTGGGTCGCCTACACACTTCCTCTACATAGACATATGGATAATGGGGTGAACGAACTCCATCTCATTAGGAAACTCAAGTTCATAAGATACCTTACCAACCCTTGTTAAAATATTATAAGGACCCAGAAAGTACGGACTCAATTTACCCTTCATGGGTGAAGCTTTGAGATACACCAAACTCCCACATCAAACTCAAGAGCTCTCCTTCTTATATTCGCATATGATCTTTGTTGGCTTGGAGACATTTCAATATATCTCTTATCATCCTCACCTTTTCCATAGCCTTCAAAATGAAGTACGGGCCTAACATGGCCATTTCACCTACCTCAAACCAACAAACTAGTGATCTACACCGCCTACCATAAAGAGATTCAAATGGGACCATTTCGATTCTAGAATGATAATTGTTGTAATATGCAAACTTAATAAGTGGCAAGTGATCATCCAATTTACTCTTAAACTCCAACACACAGGCTGTCAACTTATCCTACAATGTTGGGATGGTCCTTTTGGCTTGACCATTTGTATGTGGATAAAATGGGATACTCAACTTAACCTTTGTACCCAAACCTCTTCCGAATGACTTACAAATGAGATGTAAATTAAGGGCCATGATCCAATAATATTAACAAGGGAACCTCTTGTAACCGTACCAACTCGCGAATGTACATCCTTGCATGATCCTAGGCTTTATATAATGTCTTGACTGGCAAGAAATGAGCCAATTTGGTCACAAGATCCACAATCACCCAAAAAGAAACAAATTGCTTGTTCAAATAAATCACCTATCCTTGGAAGTGGGTACTTATTCTTGATGGGTAACTTTGTTACGTTGAAGATAATCAATACACATTAGGAGTGACCTATCCTTCTTCTTCACAAATAGAACGAGAGCACCCCAAGGAGACTTGTTAGGCCGAACAAAGCCTTCTACTATAAATCTTTCAACTGACCTATAAGTTCTTTCAGCTTCACTGTGTCATCCTAGTTTGGTCTCAGGAAGGAGATCTATGCCAAAAATCAGTTTTCCTTTTGAGAGGAATGCTGGGAAGATCTTCATGAAACACATTGACTATAGGGACTGAGTCAAGAGAGGGATCTTTTTGAGACACATTTCAAACCTTAACCATATGATTAAAACACTCCTTAGAAATCATCTTACGATCCTTAAGGTATGAAATGAACCTAACCTTTACCATAAAATCTTGACCTTCCAACTCAAACATAGGTTCATTGGGAAATTCAAAATTTGACTTTGCTAGTCCTACAATCTATGGTGGTAATGGAAGCGTGTAACCAGTCCATGCCAAGAATAATGTTAACATCTTCAATGTCAACCTCAACAAAATTACAAGGTAAGACTTCTTGCAATATTGACATATGACAACTCCTATAAACTCTTTTGGCAAAAATAGACTTACCAAGAATGGTAGACACCTCATAAGGTTCACAAAACAATTGGGGATGCACATCAAGCCTATTAGCAACTAATGGAGTAATGAAAGAGAGCGTGACGCCTAGATCAAACAAAATATAACATCATACTCATAAACATTTAATGTATCGATAACAATATCAAGTACCTCATCTACCCCGTGCCTCCATTGAAAAGGATAGAATTAGCTATGACGTGGAGCAGTTCTCTATTCATCACCTTGTTCCCTTTGTTCACCATGGTCACCTTATCCTTGAGAATGACCATCTTTACCCTTGTTCAAGACATTTGGAAAATTTGCAATCTTGTGACCAATATTGCCACGGTGAATCATGCAAGCACCCATATCCCTATTGCATCCACCACCTTGATTATTACAACACCTCTTACACTTCTGAGTAATTTTTCCACCATTACCATCATGTGTTATAGGGTTGCACCCTATGATTGGCGAGCCTTTGGTTTAGTGTATTGGAGGACCTTTGGCCTTGAAACTTGTGGTGTTGTTGAAATCGACCATCTTTATCACCTTGAAATCTACCACCTATAATATGGGTCCTTTTTTCTCCTCCTTTTGAGGCCAGTGTATAGCCCCTCGTCTCATGAAACAACCTTCAGCGCCAGCCAAACACTTTCCTTGATGCTTCTTGCCTCACTCTAGACAAATGCCAAAAGAAAGCCTTTCCTTTCTTTACTTGGGCACTGGAGTGCTAATAGAAGATGAAACACCATTAACTCAGGCTCCCTTAGACTTTGTCTCCTCGTTCTTATCACATTGTAATCCTTGGGGTAATAACCTATTGGTTTAGTTAAGCAGTTACAACTTTGGCCAATTGCGATAGAGCATTGTGAATCTTTGCATTAGATATGTCATTGTTTATAAGTTGATCATCAGAAGGTGGATGGTTACCATCTTGTCCACCATCCTAAACGGCCCGAGACATATTCTAAAATTTAATAGATTGGATTAAAAAGTAAACCTTATAGGAGTTATCTGTATCACACGACATCGATCATAAAGAAGTGAATCATTTCCTAAATTCCTCATAGCCTCTTATTCATAGTTGTGGCGCACTTCACAACCATGAATAATAATCTACTTGATACAGGGTTTTGGATTTCTGAGGACCATTTATAAACCTAGTGCTCTTATACCAAGCTTGTCACACAACGAACTAGGTCCTAGATGTGACACAGAAAATGAGAACCCGAAGGTCCTCAAACAAGCCTTTTAAATCATACATTCACTTCATAGGTTCAAATAATGAATAATATATAAGTGATAATATGAAATGGGTAATGTTACTAAGGCACAAATCATAACTAAAAGTGGAAGCTCATCTTAATAGTTCAAGAAATAATTCAAGTTAAGTAATAGTCCAAACAAACCTCTAAACAAAAGACAATAAATAGACTCAAAAATACAAGTATGGACTCTTCAATATAAATTCATGCAAGAAAATACATAATGTATCTGAGATCTCAAAAGTACATCTGTAATACCTCGTAAGCAGTGAGCTTGGAATAGAACCTTCAAACTCAAGCTATATTCACTTGCAAGCCTTCAATCCAAGCTTATTTATATGGTTTAGGGTCATCATGGGTCTCCTAAATCAAGTTATGTTCAAATGTTTTCCATTGGCTATGTTTTTCATATGTTTTGGTAGAAGAGTCATATTTAAAAGGTCATATCTTTGAGCAAAAAAACTACTGGGTGGTGTACAACCTACCAAAAAAACGTTTGAATTAGCTTTTTAACTCATTTTTTTCACCCAATTTTGAGTTCATATCAAGAAGTTATGCCTGTTTTCATACAGCCATGCCATGCAGTGTTCCCTCCATTTTGCTAAGGCAAGCCACACGGGCACCCGTATGGGTCTTGTGGTTTCTCACAAACCGTGAGGGTGGATCTCGTGAAGACTCTTAAAAATGATATTTTAAGTATTGAATCACCATCTTGGAACTTGGTACCTTCATACGGATGCATGTACGACCTGTGAAGCTTTACACGATCCTTGAGACCATCATTGGAAGCACCCTTGGCTTGAATAAATTTACTAAAATTTTCTAAGTGTTATCTCACGAGCACATATATGGTCCATATGACTTCATACGGTCCATGAGGCCTCCTATGGAACCTCCCGTAGGTTGATAAAATTTTGCAAACCTTTTCTACGTTTTGTCTCATGGGCACCCATATGGTCCGTGTACTTCTCCTACGGACCCCCGAAAACTTTTCAAGGCTCATTTCATTAATGGTGTTTTTGTAATTTTTATTCATTCTAAAGGTCCATTAGGGCTTTAATACCCATCCTAGGCCCTCAAATCAGATTATACCCCTCATTCACTCTTATTCTTCATTTGAACTCTCAAATTCAAATCCTAAAACTCTCTCTATAAGTCTTGTGATTGAAGATTCAACTTTGAAGTTCAAGGAAGGATTTCTTCTCCAATAAACTACTTCTTATTTATTCTAAGTTATCTATGGTATATGGGATTGATTCATGGACCTTTTGAACCATTAAGACCCTAAACTCTTTTCACTCTTTGATTTATGAAATTTAAGATTACTTTGAATTATTGTTTATTTGATTCAATTGAGATATGGGCTATGTATAATTGATATTTTTAACATGATTTATTCCCTACTATGTTACATTCCATTGATATCATGATGAACTGAATGTGCATGTACTCTTAAAGGTTAATTTAAGCATGGGTAATCTAAAGTATGATTTAAATGTGAATTTACTCATGGATTTACTTGGATTTCTAATTATATTGATTATTTAAGTATGAATCTCTATTGTCCATGCTATTTTCTCATCATTCATTGCATATGCATAGGAGAGCATTTGTTTATAAAGGATATGATGTGCATTAAGAACCGATTATGTTGATAAATATGATTTTCATGAAAGTATGGTTATGAAAGAGCTACTCCTATGTATGATAGTTAGACATGAAGTGTGATTTGGCCTCTAAGCCTGAGTATGCATAAAAATGATTTGAAAAAAATCTTATGTTCCTATTAAAAGCATGTATATGTATATGTATTCCTGTGGGATGATGATCTAGCACCAAATGTTTATGCCCTTTATGGATGATTATGATTTGTTACGGAAATCTTTTACAAAATAGGTGTTGTTCCTGTAAGGTATGGTACTCTACGAAATTGGTGTTCTCATAAGGTGAGTGAATGTTATGGAAATCCTTTTTGAAATGGGTGTTGTGCCCATAAGGCAAGGTACTTGCTGAAATGGGTGTTGTTCCCCTAAAGTGAGTGAATAAGCATGGAAGTCCTTCCCAAAATGGGTGTTGTTCCAATAAGGTGATTAGATGAGCATGCAAATCCTTTGCTAAATGGGTGGTTTTCCCAAAATGTAAGCTTGCTTCTCTGAAATGGGTGGTATTCCCATAAGAAGGAGTAAGGCCTATCCTTGGCAAGTAATATCCCTCTATATATGGAAGCAATATTACATTTCATGCATCATAGATTTCATGACTTATTGATATGTTAATTTTCCTTATATATATGTTTCTTTCTATATATGTGCCATTGTCATTTAACATTGAATGTAGGTTTAATGGGTTCATATGCATTGCATGCCTGTATACTTTGTAGATTCAAAGTACTAACGCATACTTTTGCCTATATGATCTAACCATGCAAGGATCAGAACTACATTCATCCACCATTTGATGACTAGTCAGATTTGAGGAAGTTGTTGTGGTGAGTCCTATCTTCCAAGCACAAGACACCATCCATCTTTCGGTCTTTGAGATAAGAGATAAACGGACCCTTAATAGTAGAATCACTACCTTTGCACTCAAGAATAGGCTCACCCAAAACTGGAATTTGACTTTTCAAGTTCTACAATCTATAAAGGTATATGAAGCATGCAATCAATTCATCCCGAGAATAAAATCAAAATCAAACATCTCAAGTTCCACAAGATCACAAGGAAGGACTTTATGCAAGACGGAGAAAGGATAACCCCGATAGACACTTTGGGCAACAGTAGACTCACCTATGGGAGTCCTTTTCTGAACTCAATCCAAAATTAACAGCCAAAAGAGGAGTCACAAAAGATAAATTCGCACCTGGATAAAGCAAAGCACAAACATCAAAATCAAAGACTTTTAACATACTAATCACTACATCAAGAGTGTCCTCTACTTTCTGTCGAGCATGCAAAGCATAGGACCTGTTGTTTCTGCGTGCAACACTTTGTGGAGCTCTTTTTTGTCCTTTATCACCTTGGGCACTTGACCATTACCCTTCTTTGTAGCCTTAAGAAAATCAGCAACCTTGTATCCCATAACAACACACCTAAAGCAATCACCTAAACCTCTTAAGCGTGCACCCAAGTGATTCTTTCCATACGTTTTACACTAAAGGGGTATTGGCCAACCTCTAACCGGTGCCTTGGCAGGAGGAGCTCCAGCATTATCAAACTTTGCACTTGAACGTTGGCCCTGAAGGAGGCAACCATATCCACCACCACTATTAAAATTGGAGAATCTACCATTATAACAGGCGCTCTTGGAATCACTCACCCTCTTCTCCATGAGCTTTTCCCCTTTAATATATTTAGCATAAGTCATAATCATGGAAATGTCTATACCTCGAATAAGCATACCCTTACAACATTCATTCACAACCAAATCAGAGATCCCTGAAATAAACTTGTGCATTCTTGCATGTGGTCAACTACTATCATAGTAGCATACTTTGAGAGCTTTCTGAATTTGAGGGCATATTCTCTCATACTCATACCACCCTACTTAAGGTTGACAATATCAAACATTTTAGCCTCCCTAAGATCAACAGGAAAGAAATGGTCCGAAAAGGCAAATGTAAACTCTTCTCAACCAATCCTATCACCCTCAACTCTCTCTACCAACCATTGGTTGTACCATACTTGGCTACATCCTTCAATTGACAGACAACTAGTTCATCTTTCTCTTCTGAAGTCACCCCCATAATAGTCAACACCTTAGAAAGTTTATCAATTAATTCTTGGGGATCCTCATCAACTTTTGACCCATAAAACTCCAATAGGTTAATCCGGGTAAAATCACTTACTCTAACAGTCAGAGTGGAGGCATGAGGAGGAGGATTAGCCTTCTTAGCCTACTTGGTCACTAAATAGGGAAGCATGGCAAAGGCAATCCGAAATTCATCCTGAGTAACTAACTCTCTCGTAGGCACTTGACGGATTTGGTGCTTATTAATTGGGGCTTGCCTGGGTAGAGTGGCTCTTCATGGAGGCATCTTCATTAAGGCACCAAGGACATCGTCAAAATTAGGAAGTCCTAAGATATGTTCCAAAATAGAACATAAGACATGAAGAAATGAGACAATTCATAAAACACCATCATTGCCTCTCACTCATAGGTATGGTGCACTTGACACCTATGAATAGGACTCTACAAGATGCAACATATTAGACTCCATGAAACATTTTAAAACATTATTGCTATGATACTAAGCTTGTCACGACTCGAACATAGGGCCTAGAAGTAACATAATGAATTTGAACTCGAGTCCCAAAACATGCCTCATAGCATCCATATAAATGTCATTGGTTAGAAAGCACATAATTAAATAATGAACACATATTTCTAAGGGAAATGTAAGTATGGATCGTGCTATGAGGATGTCATAGGGATAGAGATTTACATAGATTCACATAGCACATAGTATATATGAATTAAGGAGCGTGTAAGTATTACTCATGCTATGGGGATAGAAAGGACTTAGAAATTTCAATATTTCATCATCTCATCATGAATATATCATCAAATCAACATCAAATAGATAACCATAATCATAATTTCCATAGTAAGTAGTAAAACACATCCAAGCCTGTACATAGAGTTTACATGGTGTCCAACAATTCCTCTAAATCATGGAATAGGATGAGGGCTAAGACATGTCCTAGGCTTGCTCTTAAATTGACATAAATGGGAATAACATAATAGATAGATAGAAGGTGACTTGTCCTTTAATGACAGGACTAACCACAAGCAACTCTCACAATCAAAGATGATAGTCTTCAATCCTTACATGATTAGATAATGTAGGAAAAGAGTATATGTTACTACATTTTAATATACTAAGCATGCAAGTTATGAACTTATTAATCTAAAATCAACATTAGATTACATGGGCACATATATAGAAAGAAGTATATAGGAAAGAGTATAATATCAATATGCCATGAAAACCATGATGCATGAATGTCATAATACTTCAAGACAAAGGGATGTGACCTCAACTAACATCTAGATTATGTGAGCTATTAAATGGAATTCTAATGTCTTTCCCACACCAAAGGAAGCAGTGATCTACTTGCTAAAGGTAGACCATACTTCCCCTTACGAGCCTCTCATTTCAGAGAAGTAAACTTACCTTATGGGCACCCCCATTTTGGTAATGGTTTTTCATTCATGATATAATTGTCTATAAAGAGGCATAAATATGAACCTATAACTGACACATAGTTATGGGACTTGAGGATTTATATAAGGACCCTTGAGCATATTCCCCCTCACCCAAGTCCACTAGATTATAAGTCAACATCCCATGGGAATACATACATATTTACATGTTTTTAAAAAGGTTAATAAGTCTTTTCAAACTTTTATCATGCATACGTAGGCTTCAAAGTCAAATATACTTCATAATCATGCATATTTGGGCTAAAAAGCTAAATCATACTTCGTTTTCATACTTTTATGCATAGGTATAGCTCAGTCATACTTTTACATGTTAGTCAAGTAACAACCATACTTGTCTTGAAATCATTGTCATAATCATAACTGGGTCTTAAACCACAACATAAGCTTCATGAAAATCATTGTTCATGCATGCATACGCCATGAAGAAGGAATGAATAGCATGGGTACTAGGAATTCATAGTTAAATCATCATAATATAATGAAATTTCAACTTTTAAAGGGACATGCATATTCTAACCTTCATAATATCAATGTATTTCAACATAATAGGGCTTAAATCACTCTAATAACATCAATTAAATACAATGTAAACTTGAAATTTATAAATTAAGAAGTAAGAAATCCTTGAGGTCTTCATGATTGAAAGGGATCATGAATTAATCCCACATACCTTATATAACTAGGAGAATTAAGAAGAAATTGATTTGAGAAGAAGGCCCTCCTTCAACTTCCAAGTTGAATATTCAGTGTCACACTTTTAAAGGAGTTCTTAGAAGATAGATTTCTAGTGTTCTAAGTATAATGAATGAATATGAATAAGAATGAAGGAGTATAGGCCTTTTCAAGAGTTTAGGATAGGTTAAAGAGTCACAAAAATTATGAGAAAGTCATTAATTTAATGAGCACTAACATATGTCCAGGGGTCTTATGGTAGAGTACCATGGGTCATAC
>JAOTQR010082145.1:0-11135 GCA_025774065.1 Solanum ossicruentum | reverse complement strand
CCACCAAGTATTTGATTAAAATATCTTGACATGAATTCTTAAGTTATTGATGATCTATTACATGGTTTATAAGTCAAACTACTATATGATGATTAAGGGATTATATGTATGGATTGAATTCATGACAAGAATCTATAGTGTTACAAGTTGACCACACCTTATTGCGAAGTGACATGCCTAATCACCTTGGTGAGGGGGTGACATACCTTAACCACTATGATGGGGGGTGACATGCCAGCTACCATGTCAAGGCGTATGTACCTTAACCACTATGATGTGGGGTGACATGCCCATCAACCTTGTCGAGGGGTATGTACCTTGACCACTATGATGGGAGTGACATGCCCATCTACCTTCTCTAGGGGTATGCACCTTGACCACTATTATGGGGGGTCATATGCCAAGCCACCATGTTGAGGGGTATGTACCTCAATCATCTTCCAAGAGGGTGGCATGCCTTGGAGTTCAAGTAACGCTTGCTTGGGCTATGTGGATATGGTATCTTCCTACACATGTAAACTATATTTACAACTTATATGATTTACAAGTATGATTTACCTCAAGCATTGATTATGCGTGCCATATTGGTATTATACTTATCCTTGCTTACAACTATGGATCTTGGTTATGTTGCCCTATGTCTTGTTGCATAGCTTCCTGCATACTTAGTACATTCAAATGTACTAACACATTCTCTATGCCTACATTATTGCCACGACCCAAGCCTAGGCCTAGATGTCACATGGCGAATGGGAACCCAAAGGGTCCCCAAACAAGCCTATTAGCATATCATATACACATCCTTGGTCGCGAAAGCAATTAAACAATAATAAGAGAGTACACTTATAGATAAAGGTCTAAAAGAAGTGCTTAGTAGCATAAATCATCTAGAGTAAAAGATCAAATGTAATTACATCACTTATCCTACAACACCTCTAATGTAGATTTGGCTGGGGCCAAGATAACTTTCCGGGCACACCCCTTAGTAAAACGTTCAACATAGAGAGATAGTAAAAGTAAGGAAGAACAAGGCTAATGTCCCTGAACATCAGAACATACAACAAGCTTATCTTCAAGATGTCAAAAATAGCCACGAGTCAAATGATCATAAGGACCTTTGGTTTCTATATAGTAATGTCATGTAGGCATAGGGTATGCATTGGTATGTTTGAATGTAGTAAGTATGTAGGATGCAATCCATTAAGAGATAGACAACATAGTCAACATGCATATATATAGGCAAGAGATAGTATATTAGCATCATGGCATGCATGATCAATGCTTGAGCAAAACATGATTATATAAAACATAATACATGTGTAGGAAGAGACCATAATCATACACAAAGCAACCCTAGTACTTGGAATCCAAGGCATAGCACCCCCTTGGGAAATGATTGAGGTATCTACCCCTTAATTGGTAGATAGGCATAGCACCCCCATCAAAGTGGTCAAGGTATATGCCCCTCAACATGGTAGATGGGCATAACACCCCCCATCAAATTGGCCAATTTATATACCCCTCAATATGTAGATGGGCATAGCACCCCCTCCTTAAAGTGACCAAGGTATGTACCCCTCAACATGGTAGATGGGCATAACACCCCCGTCAAAGTGTGGTCAACTTGCAACATAGTAGATACTTTTCATGAATTTAACATATACATACATACCTCTAATCATCATAAAGTTACTAGACTCACAATCCATGCAATAGAATCATCAATAACTCAAGAATCATTAAAAAGACATTTTATCAAACACTTGGCATGTGTGAAATACTAGTTCAAAATCATGTAATTCATAAGTAAAATCATATGAGAAATCTTAATGTAAATTAACCTACCAAAACTATGTAAAACCCTCATGTGCAATACATTTAAAAACCCCATCAGATATCATCCTAGATCATAGTTCCATAGCTCGAAACATGCGTAGTCATAATAGGCAAGTCATCTAATAGTGTAGACTTAAAATGAGTAAACTTGTGTTTTCAATCAACTTTTCATGAAACCCCTACAAAAATTAAAATTGAAAGTATGTCGAGTGAGTTAAGTAATCCCCTTTACATGTGTTATGATACAAGGGTTGGGACTGAAGGGAGCTCAACTAGGCCGGGTTTTTCGGAATGTGTTGGTATTCCTGCAAGGATGTAAGATTGTAACCTAGCGAACATTCATTTCTGGCTCGCTTTATTCTTTGCCCTCTTGGTTCCAAATTGGTTGGTCAAAGACTCTTCTCTATCCTTCTCAGTTGTTGCTGCAGGAGTGTCCTCCATGGCTTTGAACTTATTTTTGAAAACATTACCTTTAAATTAGCCGTGGAGTTTACATTGCTTACTGATCTTTTGTTGATAGATCTATTCTTCATGTTTTCCAGGGGCCCTAAAGGCCGGAGGGTTTTTGTCCATAACATGCACATTTTCTTCCTAAATAACATCAGAACTCTTCTTATTGGAGACTTTGATTGAAGCTGACCTATAAAACAAGACTTGCAACTTGTAAGTCTCGATAGATTGCCTCGTTGGAAAGGTGGTGTAACTAGCCTTTGCCAAAAATGCTAGAGACCAACAGGGAGAGGTGTTGACAAATTTGGTGATGCTTCAGAATGATCGGCGATCGCGTTTCTTATCACAGAATATCACATATATCAAATGTCAAAAGGAGTGCCACAAAGGCAATAAGTAGGGGTGATTGGCATATCAACATATGGTCACTTTGCGGTCAAATTGATGATATTCAATTCATAGTACCAGCATGCCACATTTTGACAACCAAGATGAACTAAACTATGCCAAATGATCAACCAAACAACCATATCAATGTTCATGGTAGTCCGGACTGACGACTTTCCCTTAAGAATGGCATCACTCAATCTATTATAGGGAAAGTGGTAGTCGCTCAAAGCTAACCCTCTAGCATGGCTATCACACTTGTATCCCTTATGTAAACTTAATAATGAAATCAATAATTCCTCAGAAATTTCAACTCAATCAACACATAATCAGAAGCTACTAAGGCCGATTTAACAATAACCACCAAGAACAAAAGTGTCACGACCCGAACCTAGGGCCTAGACGTGACACGATGAATGGACATGTCACCCCCTTGACAAGGTGATCAAGGCATGTCACCCCTAACCAAGGTTTGGTCTACTTTCCAAGGTAAACCATACATGATCCCAGATGGGGGAAACATAAATAAACCAGACCACGTCATCCCTCCAACAAGGTGATCGAGGCATGTCACCCCTGACAAGGTGCGGTATAACTAGATGGATCTACCCGAAGCCATAAGAGGGAAGATACAATCCTATGTGGGACATAGATTAAAGACTTTATGTATGGACCCCTTGAGTTGAGCCCCCACCCAAAGCCTCTATCTGTGCTAATTCTAATCCAACAAAATACTTGAAATAGTCATAACTTGAGTACCTGTAAGAAACATGATAACATGACATGAGTAGCTCATAAACATGCTTGACCTTTATTAGTGAGCCTAACATTAACATGAGTGAAAATAATAATCATGCATGATTCCCTCAATTTGTCATGAATGGCTCACAAGAGGATAAAATATTGAAATAGGGCTAAACTTGATACTTGCCATATCATAGATAATTTTCATAAATTCAATGCATGCTTGAAAGCCCTTAATCATCATAAAGCACTTGACTTGTAAATCATATAATAGATCATTAATAGCTTGAGAATTTTGGTCATGTCATTTTACCAAACACATGGCGGGTTCATGATACTTGTTCTAATCATGCAATTCAAGAGTTAAATAAGATGAGAAAACTCAATGCAAATCAACCCACCAACATATAGTAAAACCCTCAAATTAGGTACCATGAAATCCATATCAAAAGTGCATAATAGATCATAATCTTCATAGATCAAATCATGCATAAGTTCATTAGAAATATATCAACTCATAGTATAAGCTTGAAATAGATATTCATGCATAATCACAATACTTGATAAAACACCAACATAATTCATATTAGTATTTCAAAATAGAAGATTCTCATATGTAATACAACTTGAAATCATGCAATTTTCATATAAAGAGAAGGTTGGGCTCCATTGTTGGAAGGACCCATGGATGAAGACCAACATACCTTAAACCTTGAAATGAACTTGAAGTAGTCGTAGAGCTTGAAATTCATCCTTGATTCCCAAAGTTGAGCTTGCAATCCTTTGATTTGAATAAAGATATGACCCCAATGCCCTTAGGCGAATAATAGAAACCAAGGAAAATGTTGTACTGGTCTACACCCCTGGTGCGATACGGACTAGATGCAGAGTGCAAAATACACTGCTCTGCGGATAGGCACTCGAAATCATAAATTAGCGAAAACAAGAATGCTATAGGGGGCTTTGCAACGTCTCCCCTTTGGGAACATTCTACCCCAAATGTAAAAGAAACATGCATAAGAGAAGTAAGTATGAAAATTTTGACCAAACATAAATGCAATATATACATCTAAACATGATTTTCAAAAATCTCAACATGAATGTTAAAATCACCATAAACTTATTACCATAACATAAATGCGTGCGAGATGACATGAGGCCTGAAACTTAAGACTTGAAATGATATAGGGGACTTAAATCATTACCTTCGGTATGAGTAGAGTGGAAGAGATATATGTATCTCTTTTTCATGTCCGAATCGACTTGCCATATGACACTTTCATCTTGTTGATTACTTCGAAAGACCTTGACGAATGTCACATCTTTGTTAAAAACCTCTTCACTTGTCTATCCAAAATCTCCATCCGGACCTCCTCATAGGTCAAATTATCTTCTACAACACCCAAAACCTCTAAGGGAACTATAGCACTAGGGTCACCCACACACTTCCTCAACATGGAGACATAGAAAACCAGATGAACCATATTAAACTCCATCGGCAACTCCAACTCATATACAACCTTACTGTCACAACCCAAGCCTAGGGCCTAGACGTGACGCGGTGTAAAGGGAACACAAAGGGACCCCAAGCAAGCCTCTTAGAATATCATTACACATCCTTAGTCGCGGAAGCAATCGAAACAACATAAAAGAGTATGAATAGGGCACAACGGGACTAAGAGAAAACTTGCACAACATCATAATCAAGAGACAAGAGTCAAGCTCATATAATATACATCAAGAACAATAGAGTAATGGCTCTTAACATAGATACATAACATGTCCAACAAACACCTCTATTACATAGATAAGAGAGGGGGCCAAGACAAAGCAACCGGGCTCACCCTCATAGTCAAAATAGAAAATAAAGAAGATTGTATTAATACATGATAAGAGTAACATAGACTAACGTACCCAAAGTGGAGGACTCACCACAAGCTTGAGTAATATTGATCTAGAAACATGGAGGAGGAGGAGGATCAACTTGAGCACCGGCCCCTACGTGGTGATATCATGTAGGTAAGAGTATGTGTTAGTACATTTAAATGTACTAAGTATGTAGGATGCAATGGAACAAGAGATAGGCGCCATAATCTAAATGCATAGCAATAGGCAGTAGACAACATATAGCAATATGGCATGTATGCTCAATGCTAAAGTAAAATATGCTTAATAACTCATGCTCATATATGATATCATATGTGTAGAATATACCAAGATAGAATTCTAAAGTATAAACCCCTTGGTAGGTTAGTGATAATGTTGCCCCATCTCTTAGGTGGTGAAGTACTAGCCCTTCACTCGGTTGGTGATGATGCTGCCTATCACCTAGATGGTCAAGTACTAACCCTTCACTCGATTGATGAGAAAATACCCACGACTTGGTTATTGATGATGCCATATCATCACTAGGTGGAGAAGTACAAACCCTTCCCTCGGTTGATAAGTACAAACCCCCACTTCGGTTATACGGGTTCCTAGACCCCCTAGATTTGTCATGGTCTAATGTAGCACTTTATATTCATATACATAAGCTCATTTCATGATCATAACATCAATCATATCATATCTTATTCCTTAGACCTTCAATTCCTTAAGAAACCATAATCGGACATTTTAACAAACACTTAGAGGGTGTGAAATGGTAGTATAAAACCATGCCATTTAGAGATAAAATCATGCAAGAAAATCCCATGTAAAACAATCAATCAACTACTTGAAACACCCTCAAGTAATGTACATCAAAACCCCTCATCAAGTCCAATATTTTATCCAAGATTTATAGCTCAAAATATAGCGAAACAGTCATAACTTTACCAAGCTTTAACATAGTTCATAGACATGCTCATATTTGTAAACCTATTTGTAAAATCAACTTTAAATCATGTAATTCAGTAAAAAGGAGATTAGGGCACCATGGGTGAAAGGTCCCAATGGCTAAAATGCATATACCTTAGCTTTGAAGAAGCTCTTGATGAAGATTGAAAATGGAGGCTTGAAGCTTGAAGGAAATCCTTAGTTTTGGATGAGTGTTTTGAGACTTGAATTTTGGAGTGAAAATATGAAAAAGTGTTTAAATGAGTATTAGGAAATATATAGATAATGTGAGGGTGAAATAAGCCTAAGAATAGGTAAAAACATGTTTGGGAACACTTGGGCCCAAGATCCAAAAGCCTTGGATCGACAAAGAAATCACTGGCAACAAAATACACAGGTCCACATTTGGTCAGAGACACGGACCTGCCGTGGAGGCCAAATTAACACATATCCCCGACAACTATGTGTCGCGAATCGATTCTGGATAAGAAAAATTATGAAAATTAAAATTGCTAATCGTTTGCTACTAAATCGGGGTTAGACCCATTTTCCCCTAATTTTGACCCCCTGAACAAGAATATGAAGTCGAATTTTCGATATCGCATACGGATTTTGAGATATATGGAATTTAAAATTCTGGGCATTTTGAGGCACATTTTTAGGTACATTTTGGGGTTGTTTCAGTATCTTCCCCTTGGGAACATTCGTCCCCTAATGTAAAAGGGTTGTATAAAACGAGAGTAATTAAGAATAAATCATCCCCAACAAGAATGCAACATTACATATTAAACACCATTTTCAAAACCTCAACATAAGTGTAAAATCATCATAAATTTGTCAACTTCAACATGAATGCATATGAATGACATATGGGCTGAGACATAAGACTTAAACTCACATAGGGGAATTAGAATTTGTACATTAGGCTTGAGTAGAGTGGAAAAGATAAGGATACCTCTTTTGTATGTCTGCTTCGGCCTCCTAAGTAGCACTTTTGATTCATTGGTTTCTCCAAAGGAGCTTAACGGACACCACCTCCTTGCTCCTCATTCTCTTCACTTTTCTATCAAAGATTTGAATCGGAATCTCCTCATCAGTCAAGTTATCCTCAAAAATACCCACAACATCAAGAGGCATAATAGCATTAGGATCACCAATACATTTTCTCAACATAGAGACATGGAACACCTGGTGAACCAAATTCATTTCACTAGGCAACTTCAACTTATAAGCTACCTTGCCAACCCTCTTCAAAACCTCATAAGGACCAACATATCTTGGACTCAACTTCCCTTTTTTACCAAAACGGACAACACCTTTCATTGGGAAAACCTTCAAATAAACCCAGTCACCCACTTTGAATTCAAGGTCTCTTCTTCTCACATATGCATAGGATTTTTGACGACTTTAGGTTGTCTTCAATCTTTCCCTAATCTTCCTAAACTTCTAAAGAGACTCAATAGCCAGATATGATCCTAATAAAGCCATCTCTCCAACCTCAAACCAACTAACTAGTGATCTACAATGTCTCCCATAAAGAGCCTCAAAAGGAGGCATACCGATGCTAGAGTGATAGCTATTATTGTAGGAAAACTCAATCAAAGGAAGATGATCATCTCAACTACCCCTCAACTCTAATACATATTCCCTAAGCATATGTTCAAGGGTTTGAATTGTTCTTTTGGCTTGGCCATCCATTTGAGGGTGGAAGACTGTACAAAGGTGAACTTTTGTGCCAAGATCCCTATGAAAAGACCTCTATAAGTATGAAGTGAATTGTGAACCCTGATCCAATATGATGGACAAAGGAACCCCATGGAACCTCACAAACTCACGGATATACAATTTTGCATACTCTTCATCCCCATATGTAGTCTTAACTGGTAGAAAATGAGCCGACTTCATCATCATATCAACCACCACAAAAATGGAAATAAAACCTTTTCTAGTCCTGGGAAACTCTACCAGAAAATCCATATTAACCACCTCCGACTTCCAAGTAGGATATCTGTATGTCTTGAGTTAGTCCACCTAGCCTTTGATGTTCGCTTTGACTTATTGACAATTATGGCAACCAAAAACGAACTTGGCAATGTCCTCTTCATGCCTCCCCACCAATACATATCTCTCAAGTCTCTATACATTTTGAGGGAATCGAGGTGGATAGAGTAAGAAGAATATTGGACCTCATCAAGAATCTTCTCCTCAAACTATCAACAAAGGCACGCACAACCTACCTTGGTACCTAAGGGCACCATCTCCCCCATGGGAGAAAACCTGTACTTTGTCCTCTCTCACCAAGGCCTTTAATTCAAGCAAGGAGGAGTCAAGATCTTACTTTGCTATCACCTCATCAACCAATGAAGACTTTGGCCCATCAACAAGAACCACACTATCATCACCAACCTCTTCCAACCTAACCCCCAATCTAGCCAATTGGTGCACCTCCCTAGCCATTCCACTATCACCACTACCAACATGGGCTAAGAGACCCATAGATACTTTACTTAAAGTATCTGCCACCACATTTTCCTTACCCAGATTATAGTGCACACTCATATCATACTCTTTAAGAAGTTCTAAGCATCTCCTTCTCCTCTAGTTGAGATCCCTTTGAGTGAAGACATATTGGAGACTCTTATGATCGGTGAACATATCCACATGCACCCCATACAAGTAGTGATGCCAAATCATTATTGCAAACACAACGGTGGGTAGCTCTAGATCATGGGTAAGGTAGTTCCTTTCATGTACCTTGAGTTGTCTAGAAGCATAAGCTATGACCTTACAAAACTAACCTGGGAAGCATCACAATACACCACAAATTACTCAAGTCGATCTGGTAGTGACAATATAAGAGCGGACACAAGGTTGTCTTTCACTCTTTGGAAACTCCTCTCAAACTCATCAGTAGAAACAAATTTAACCTTCTTTTATGTCAATTTTTTCATAGGGGAAGTAATGGAGGAGAACCCATTCACAAACCTTCTATAATAACCCTCTAGGCCCAAGAAATTCCTAATATATGACGGGGTCAATGGTCTAGGCCAGTTTCTAATCACATTAGTTTTCTTAAGATCCACTTTTGTACCATCCCCCGACACCATAAGACCTAAGAATGCAACCTCCTTCAACCAAAATTCACACATCATATTTGGCATACAATTTCTCTTCCCTCAATCTTTGCAACACAACCCTCAAATGTCCAACATGGTCCTTCCTACTATGTGAATATATCAAACTATCATCAATGAAGACCACAACAAATGAATCAATGTATAGTTTGAAGACACTACACATTAGGTCCATGAAGATGGCCGGTGAATTTGTCAACCCAAAAGATATCACAACACACTCATAATGCCATATCTAGTCTGGAAGACCGTCTTTGGGATATCACACACCTTCACCCTTACTGGATGATCCCCGGACCGAAGATCAATCTTAGGGAAGAAGCTATCCCCTTGCAATTGGTCAACCAAGTCATCATTCCTTGGAGGAGGATACCTATTCTTTATGGTGACCCTATTGAGTTGCTGGTAGTCAATGCACATTCTAAGTTACCCATCCTTCTTCTTTACAAACAGCACCGGAGCACCCTAGGTGACTAGATAGGTCTAATCCCTTCTCCAACAAATCTTTCAATTGTTCCTTTAACTCTTTCAACTCTATCGAGGCCATACGGTAGGGGGGAATAGAGATAAGTTGAGTATCGGGGAGGAGGTCTATGCCAAATATCTCCCTTTCGGGAGGGATCCCGGGAAGGTCACTTGGGAAGACATCATGAAACTCATTTACAACCGTGACCGACTCAATGGAAGGGACTTTGGAGTCCACATCTTTAAACCTCACAAGATGATACAAACACCCGTTAGAAATCAATTGATGTGTTTTAATACATGAAATGAATCTACCCTTGACCACCACATCTTGACTTTACCACTAAGGATGGGTTCATTAGGGAATTGAAACTTGACCCTATGGGTTCTACAATCAATACAAGCATAGTAAGCAAGCAACCAATCTATCCCAAGAATGACATCAAAATCTACCATTTCTAATTCAACCAGATCACAAGGCAACAACTTATGCAAAATACAAATAGGACAATTTTTAATAAACTTTCTTAGCAATAATAGAGGCACCAATAGGGGAGATTCATATGACTCATGCAACAACTCGGGGTCAACATGGAACTTTTTAGCAACAAAAAATGTAACAAAAAGAGTGGCACCCAGAAAAGTCGAAGCATATACATCAAAGTCAAAGATTTTTAACATACCAATAACAACATCGGCGACCTCACCAACCCCTTGCCTCCAATGTACTGCATAAAACCAGTTGTGCCTTATGGCACCACCTCGAGCACCACCTCTTCCCAATGGAACCGCATTTGCACCTCGAACCTTGCCATGATTTCTTGACAATCTATCTTCATTTGACAATGCTCCCGAAAACCAAAGCATGCATTAGAACCCTTAAAAGATGGCCTATTATGACTCTTCCCACATCTAAGGCACACATCCATAGGAGCCACACCACCAATACCTTGAGGCCTAGGGAAGTCATTAGCAAAACCCCTATTAGTAAAATGAAAAGGCCCTTGGACATTATGAAACCTAGTACCCTTTTGGAATTTACCCTCAAACCGAGCCCTCTTAGCCTAATGCCCCCTTCACTTCCTCAATTTCTCCTCCTCCATATGGTCATCATAGGTCATCAACCGAGACAAATCCATATCACTATTTTGCATGGCAGACCGACATTCTTCAGTTACCAAGTTGGAGACCTCCATCACAAATTTGATCATCCTAATCTAGGATAAGCCACCAAATGAGGAGCATACTTTGAAAGTTGATTAAACTTGAGGGCATACTCCCTCACACTCATAGCACCTTGTT
>JAOTQR010082137.1:0-39049 GCA_025774065.1 Solanum ossicruentum | reverse complement strand
TTGATGCAAATTTGACCAAACCATAACATGATTTATTTAAATAGCATTAGTACATATAAAATGTGGGGTGTTACATTATAGCTTCCATTTTACTAGGTCTTTCAACCATTTGGCATGCCCTGGCATTTTTTCAAGGGTCTCAACTAATGGTCGGTCCACTGATAATATTTTGAGCACTGTCAAGAACTATTCAAGTTCTCCCTCCTCCTTTCTTCTTCTAAGCCATTGAAGTAAAGGAGGACGAGGCCTCAGAAGGGTTTTATACTTCTGGGGTTGCTCTATGGTGTTGCATGCCTAGGTTCCTTCATTCATTCTTTTCTTGCTGTTCCAATTTTTCACATTTTGCATAGGGTGATCTATTGTGCTTTTTCCACTTTGAGTCATCACCACCATGCAATGCCCTTCATTTTTAGGATTCTAAACTATATTGCTTGGTAAGGTTCCCTTTTGGTGTTGGTTCAGTTGTGAAGAAACTTGTCCGAATTGTTGCTCAAGTTGCTTGATTGCCACTAAATGAGACTTTTGATTAATACTTAAGATATCTGCTTTCATTCCCTTTAGAGTCTTATCTTGATGATCTGCTCGCCTCAACACATTTTCAAAGATATCTTCGATCCTAGAATTGCTTGATCCGGCATCACGAATGTGTTGTGGTACATAAGGAATGCTTTTGTAACCTTCTCTTCTCCCCTATTCTGCATCTGGCACTCTCTCTTTCTTATAATATCCACCTCTATTATCTCTTTTACATCCCATCAACGGTTAAAGTTCCGACCTTGATTCCCAGAACCTTGCCTCCAATAGTCCGAGTTAGACCCTTGGGGGTTGTTCTGGAAACTCGCCGCTTTGTTGGTTACATAACATGCATCCTGATCAAAGAATTGATCATCACACACAAAAGTAATTGTGGGTTGGTGAGCTATTGCCTTCACACTAGCTTGGTTTTGCTTTGAAACCAAATCCATTTTCGTACGTAGTTGAGCAAGTTGCTTCATAATCTCTTCATTCACATTTTCTTTCTCACTATTTGTGGTAACCGCACAAGAACTTTGACCCCATGCTCTATTGGTATTCACCACTTGCTCTATTCATTCGACCACTAGCTCAAAAGGTTGATCAAGAAAAACACCTCTCATGATCGTGTTGGCACAAGCTTTGCTATTATTATTAAGTGCTCTATAGAAGATCTCAACCAAAGCATCATCAACAATTTTGTGATCAGGGACCATCCTTAAGCATTTGGTGATCTCTCCCATGTAGTGCTAAGAGAGTCTCCAGGCAATTGCTCAAAGTTATTAATTTGGTCTTGAAGCTTCAGCTTCTTCGACCTTGGGAAATATCTTTCTAGGAATACCCTCTACAGCTCAACCAAACTTGTAGTGGTACCCAGAGGAAGTTCATACAACCATATACCTGTATTGCTAGTCAGTGACAATGGGAAAACCCTCAATCCAACAACATCAATAGAAATATTTTGTGTCCCCATGACACTTTTGCACACGAAGACGAGATTTTGGAGATGATAGTGGGGATCCTCTGATGTAACCCTATGAATAGGCCACAATCTTGGAGCATCTAGAGCAATGCATGAACTTAGCATCTGCAGGTAGAGGGGCAGTACTATAGAACCAGTAACATCCATCACCATAGGTTTTAATCGGTACTGATTCCTGCCATAAGCATTTGCATTGAAATCTCTAAGCTGTGACTGGTTAACCCTTGGTGGTGGATTCTCCTCTCTTCTTAAGCTTTCCTCATTCACAAGCGTATCTTCCTCACCCTCAATGTTCGTATTCACTCGAGCGATCCTTCTTGGTAGTCAATGGATCTCCAAATTTAGTGGAGCTAAGGGATTGCCTTGGCTCCTTGTGTTGGGTATACAAACTACCACACCCTGTAAAAGAAATCAAATAACAAAAACAAAACAAATGTAAAGTACAAAAGACTCTAGAAATCAATTCTAGAACTAACTAATAGTGAATTTAAGTCAAAATCTACCCGTATTCCCTGGCAACGGTGCCATAATTTTTTATGATTGTCATACTCCAATAAGAGAGCAGTTGCTATTAGTAATTAACATAACCGAGGTTAGGGTCGAATCCATAGGGAATACAGGGCCTGACTATAAGATTTCACTACTAATCATTCCTAGTATCTATAATTACAATATCTAGATAGGGGGGGGGGTTGTTGTGATTCAAAGAATAACTTAAAATGAACACTAACTAAAATTTAGGAAAACACTCAATTTTGGGGGCAACTTGGGAATTGTGTTCCCCATAGCTCGTTGACTCAATTACCCTAGGTAACATAACTTTGATCGGTGAATTGCATGTAGGATGATAACTTAGGTTCTTCCAGCCCTCTTGTGAAGGTGAAGGTCAAATTTCATCATGGCGCTTGGTCGGCCACCATGGTATGCCAACTAACCATTACCTGTTGTCCCAGTCAACCTCCCCTTGATCAGCTTTTGTCAATTAGAAGGGAAAACATCAACCAAATCCTCTTATCTACTTCTCCTTTCCTATTCGTCACTACTTTGGTCGGGATCGTGATAGTAGGCAGGGTTTGGTGTTGGCCACCACCAAATAACATTAATTATGAAGGGAAATAAACAATACATGCAAAAACCCAATCATAGATATGCACAAAACCTAGGTCATCTCAAGTCAACTACCTATGGTTCCGACAACCCCAAGTTGTGGGTGTTTAGCTACTCATGGCTAAGATAAAACACACAAAAATGCACACAATAGTCATAGTTGAGAGTTTCAGCATTAATAATGGAGAAGATAAGCACCACAAGTTGCAAACCCATGAGTTTGATTGATCAACAATGAGTACAAAGCAAGATTTGGAATCCCCAAAATGAGTTTTCCAAAAAGAACTATAATCTACTCTAAAAATCTAAGAAAAGCTTCAAAATGAAATTGAGAAATGTCTACTGTTCGAACTCCCCTTCAAAAACCTCACTTGAACTATTTAGAGCGTTGACAGAACAACCCTAGGAATAAAGCAGAAAAGACAGCTGGCATCTGATAAATTTCGCAGTTACGACTCATAGGTTGGCCTATGTGTCATAGTCGAGGCCTCATATCAGGTTCTTGGCATCTTGGACAGAACTGGTACGACCCTTATGTATAAGTGTTACTTGATCTACCACTCGTATGTTGGTCTCGTAGTCTTGGTTTTCAGTTGTGGTCCAACATTTTATCTATCTTGTTCTTGCTACAAGTCCACCTATATGAGTCGTAGTGTCTCTTACGACTCATAGGTTGGGCTCGTAGGGGTGACCTTCAGTTAGTAGATTTCTAATTTTTAGTCTTTGATTCCTGCTACGACATAACCTACAACTTGTAGCATGAGCTACGACTCGTAGCAGGGTTCGTATGGCCTATGCTTCAGCAAAATCTACAACTTTTCTCCAAAATCATGCCAACCTTACTTTTTTTCAAGGTTAGTACAAAAATATATCAAAACACTAGATAATCGCTTTAAGGACAAACAAAAGGCCTTCTTTTAGGCATCAAATGTGTTGTAATTTGACAACACATTAGTCTTAACCATATTCGTTGTCTCAAGTTGAGATCTTTTTGAGTGAAACCATATTGGAGACTCTTATGATCGGTGAACATATCAACATGCACTCCATATAAATAATGACGCTAAATTTTCAAAGCAAATATCATGGCCCCCAATTCAAGATCACGAGTAGGATAATTCATTTCATGCACCAGAGTTGTCTAGAAGCATAGGGCTATCACCTTACCATGTTGCATCAAAACACTACCCAAACCAATTTGTGAGGCATCACAATACATAACAAACCCTTCCAACCATTCCGGTAGAGATAAGATTGGAGCAGAGACAAGCTTATCCTTCAAAGTTTGGAAAATCTTTTCACACTCATCTGTCCACACAAATTTAGCCTTCTTTTGGGTCAACTTAGTCACAGGGGAAGCAATAGAAGAGAACCCATTCATAAATCTCCGGTGGTAACCCGCTACGGCCAAGAATCTTCTAATATCCAATAGGGTTGAATGTCTAAGCCAATTTATAATCACCTCTGTTTTCCTAAGATCCACCGTAACACCATCCCCGACACCACATGACCAAGAAAGGAACCTCTTGCAACCAAACCTTAAACTTCTCATACTTGCATACAACTTCTCTTCCCTCAATTTTTGTAGCATTACCCTCAAATGATCCACATGCTCCTCCTCACTACGAGAATAAATCAAGATATCATCAATGAAAATCACAACAAATAAATCAAGGTAGGGTTTAAAGACCCTATTCATAAGATCCATTAAGATAACTGGTGAATTGGTCAACCAAAAAGACATAACCACAAACTGATAATGCCTATATCTATTTCGGAAGGTTATTTTGGGAATATCACACTCCCTCACTTTCACTTGATGATACCCAGGACGAAGATCAATCTTAGAGAAGCGACTAGCCCATTGAAGTTCATTAAAAAGATCATCAATCCTTAGTAGATGATACATATTCTTTATGGTAACCCTATTAATTTACTAATAGTCAATGCATATTCTAAGAGTACCATCCTTCTTCTTCATAAGCAACACAGGTGCACCCCAAGGAGATTGCCTAGGCCTAATAAAACCCTTTTCCAAAAAAAAAACTCTCAATTACTCCTTCAACTCTTTTAACTCCACCGGGCCATACAGTAAGGGGGAAAAGAAATGGATTGAGTATCAAGAAGGAGGTCTATACCATAGTGTATCTCCCTTTCGGGAGGAACACCGGAAAGGTCATTGGAAAGACATCAAGAAATTCATTAACCAACAGAACTGGCTCTATAGGAAGGACTCTAGACTTAACATCCTTAACCCTCACAAGATAATAGAGATACCCCTTAGAGATCAACTTTTGGGCTTTAATCTATGAAATAAACCTACCTTTGACCACCACATTATGAATCTCCCACTCAAATAGGGGTTCATTTCGGAATTGAAATTTGACCCTACAGGTTGTACAATCAATAGAGGCATAATATGCAAGAAACCAATCCATCTGAAGAATGACATTGTCATGACTAAAGCCTAGGCCTAATTGTTACATGACCAATGGCGAACTCGAAGGAACCCCAAACAAGCCTCTTAACTTATCATTACACATCATTGGTTGGAGAAGCATTTAAATTACATTAAAGATAGAAATAAGGGCGTAGGGACTAAGGGAAAGCTTGCATTAATTTAGAAATAAGGGCGTAGGGACTAAGGGAAAGCTTGCATATCATAAACATCAAGAGATAGGAGAGTCAAGGCTCATAGCATGTGTACATTATATGTCAAACAACACCTCTACTACATAGATAGAGCGGGGGCCTAGACAAAGTAATAGGGTACACCCTCATAGACAAAGTAAATAATAAAGAAGCGTATCTCAATACATAATAAGAGAAACATAGACTAACATCCCCGGAATGGAGGACTAACCAACTAGCTTGAGAATACGTACTAGCCACGTGGAGGATGATGATGATCAAATTGTGCTCCGATTCCTACATAGTGATATCATGTAGGCATAGAGAATACATTAATATGTTTGAATGTACTAAGTATGTAGGATGCAATGGAACATGAGATAGGCATCACAATCGAAATGCATAACAATAGGCAATAGATATTCTAAAGTAATATGACATGTATAATCGATACTTTAGTAAATCATTCTTATATAGGACATATGATATGTGTAAGAGAGACCAAACTATGGTGGATCGTCGCATCCTACCACCCATGGTGTCTGGAGTACTAATCCCTCGATATAGTTACCAAGGTACGAACACCTTTGGTTGGTTGGCGGATAGTCTCACTATACGACAACTGGTGTCCGAGATACTTACCCCCCAATATAGTTATCAAGGCACTAGCCCTTTGATTGGCTATCAAGGTACTAACTCCTTGACATGGTTACCCGAGCTCTTTTTCCCCCAGATTGGGCATGGTCACATTCAAACACTGTATATAGAAAATGTCAGATACATAAGTTCTTTCCATCATCGTATAGTCATTCAACTCATACGAAATGCATTGGGCCTTCAATTCCTCAGGAAACCATAATCGGACATTTTATCAAACACTAGGCGAGTGTGTAGTGCTTGTATAAAACCATGCAAATCAAGAGTGAAATCATGCAAGTAAATCCCATGGAAAACCATTAGTCAACACTTTGTAAATCCCTAAGCAATATACATCAAAATCCTTCATCAAATCTCACAATACATCCAAGATTTATAACTTAAAACATAGTAAAATAGTCACAATCTCATATAGATTCAACATAGTTCATAGATAAGTTCATGCTAGAAAACTCATATGTAAAATCAACTTTAAATCATGCAAATTGAGTAAAAAGGAGGTTAAAGCACCATGGGTGAAAGGACCCAATGGTTGAAACACACATAACTTTACTTTGGAGAATCCTTGAACAAGATTGGAAATGGAGGCTTGAAGCTTGAGTGAAATCCTTGAGATCCAGATGTGGGTTTGAGACTTGAAATTTAGGAGTGAAATATTTGGCTAAGTGTTTTGGTGAGTATTGGGGAATGTTTAGGATGACATGAGGGTGAAATATGTCTAAGTATAGTTATTTTCATGTTTGGGAGCACTTAGGAACAAGACTTAAAAGTCTTGGACCGAAAATAAAAATTGGCACCATTTTTTTATTGAGGCGTGTCGCAGAAGGGACGGGAATATGCCACTGGAAATTGCATTTTTGCAATTCTCAACTTTTGCTTCAGTTGCTCTAAATCTGGGGTTATACCCATTCCCCACTCAATTTGACCCCCTGAACAAGAATATGAAGTTGGATTTATGAAATAAGGAATGAATATTTGGATATATGGAAATTACGATTCCGAGCACTTCCATGGCATATTTTCGGGCACTTTTTGGGGTCGTTTCGGTATCTCCCCCTTAGGAACATTCATCCTCGAATGTCAAAGAAACATACATGAGAAAAGTGATCATGAACATATCATCCCCAATAAGAATGCAAAATTACTTTTAAAACACCATTTTCAAAATCTCAACATAAGTGTAAAGATCATCATAAATTTGCCAACTTAAACATGAGTGCATATGAATGACATAGGGGCTGAAACATAAGACTTGAAATCACATAGGGGAATTATATTAGTAGAATAGGCTTGAGTGGAGTGGAAAGTATAAGGATATTGCTTTTGCATGTCCGCTTTGGCCTCCCATGTAGCACTTTCGACATGTTGGTTCCTCTAAGGACCTTAACGGATGCCACATCCTTGTTCCTCAATCTCTTCAATTACCTATCCAAAATCTGAACTAGAACCTCCTCATAAGTCAATTTATCCTCAACAACACCCACAATATCAAGAGGCACAATAGCATTTGGATCACCCACACATTTCCTTTAAATGGACACGTGGAACACCGGATGAACAAAATCCATTTCACTAGGCAATTTCAACTCATAAGCTACCTTGCCAACCCTACTCATCACCTCACAAGGGCCAACTTATCTTGGACTCAACTTCCCCTTTTTACCAAAACGAACCACACCCTTCATGGGTGAAACCTTTAGATAGACCCAATCACCAACTTTGAATTCAATGTCTCTTCTTCTCTCATCGGCATAGGACTTTTGATGACTTTGGGCTGTTTTGAACCAATCCCTAATCATCCTAACCTTCTCAAGAGCCTCGATAACCGGATTAGGTCCCAATAAAGCCACCTCTCCAACCTCAAACCATCCAATCGGTGATCTACAATGTCTACAACAGAGGGCCTCAAAAGAGCCATACCAATGCTAGAATGATAGCTATTATTATATGCAAACTCAACCAATGGAAGATGATCATCCCAAATACCCCGCAACTCCCATACACATGCCAAGGACCCTAATCGATGCGGTGTGTTGGACTTCAAGGATCTAATAATGTAGTGCTCTGATACCAAGTTTGTCACGGCCCAAGCCTAGGATCTAGTCGTGACATGACAAATAAGGAACCCCAAGGAATCCCGAATAAGCCTCTTAACTTATCATTACATATCATTGGTCACAAAATGATTTAAATGGCATAAAAGAAAGAAATAAGGGCAAAGGGACTGAGGAAAGCTTGCATAACATAAACATCAAGAGACAGGAGATTCAAGGCTCATAGCATAGATGCATAATATGTCCAACAACACCTGTACTACATGGATAGAGCGGGGGCCAAGACAAAGCAACTGGGCTCAACCTCATAGTCAAACTAAACAATAAAGAAGAGTGTCTCAATACATAATAAGTGAAATATAGACTAACGTCCCTGGAATGGAGGACTCATAAACTAGCTTGAGTGTACCGTATTATCCACACGGAGGAGGAGGATGATAAAACTGTGCTGCGGTTCCTATATGGTGATATCATGTAGGCATAGAGTATACATTAGCAAGTTTAAATGTACTAAATATGTAGGATGCAATGCAACAAGAGATAGGCATCATAATCGAAATGTATAACGATAGGCAATAGACATTATATAGCAATATGACATATATGAACGATGCCTAAGTAAATCATGCTTATATAGGACATATCATATATGTAAGAGAGACCAAACTATGGTGGATCGTTGCACTCTACCACCCATAGTGTCTGGGGTACTAATCCGCCCAAGGTACGAAGCCCTTTGGTTTGTTGGCAGATAGTCTCACTCTACCTCCCCTGGTGTCCAGGGTACTAATCTCCCGATTTGGTTATTAAGGCACTAGCCCCTGGATTGGCTATCAAGGTACTAACCCCTCGACATGGTTCCCCGAGCTCCTTTCCCCCCGGATCGGGCATGGTTACATTCAAAAACTTAATATAGAAAATATCATATACATAAGTTCTTTCCATCATTATATAGTCATTCAACTCATAAGACATGCATTGGACCTTCAATTCCTTAGGAAACCATAATCGGACATTTTATCAAACACTTGGTAGGTGTGTAGTGCTAGTGTAAAACTATGCAAATCAAGAGTGAAATCATGCAAGTAAATACCATGTAAAATGATTAATCAATACTTTGTAACACCCCCAAGAAATATACATCAAAACCTTTATCAAATCTCACAATAGATCCAAGATTAATAGCTCAAAACATAGTATAACAGTCACAATTTCATATAGCTTTAACATAGTTCATAGAAAAGTTCATGCTAGAAATCCCATATGTAAAATCAAGTTTAAATCATGAAAATTGAGTAAAAAGTAGGTTAGGGCACAATGGGTGAGAGGACGCAACATACCTTGACTTTGGAGAATCCTTGAACAAGATTGGAAATGGAGACTTGAAGCTTGAGTGAAATCCTTGAGATCCGGATGAGAGTTTGAAACTTGAATTTAGGAGTGAAACATTTTGCTAAGTGTTTTGGTGAGTATTGGGGAATGTTTAGGACGATATGAGGGTGAAATATGTCTAAGTATAGGTATTTTCACGTTTGGGAACACTTAGGCCAAGACTTAAATGTCTTGGATCGAAAATCAAAACTGGCACCATTTTTGTACAGTGGCGCGCTGTGGAAGGGACACGAAAATGCCACTGGAAATTGCATTTTTTGCTATTTTCAACTTTTGCTATGGTTTCTCTAAATCTGGGGTTAGAACTATTCCCCATTTTATTTGAATCCCTGAACAAGAATATGAAGTCGGATTTTTAAAATAATGAAAGAATTTTTAGATATATGTAAATTATAATTTCGGGCACTTTTTAGGGTCGTTTTAGACATCAAAGTCCATCATATCCGACTCAACAAGATCACAAGGAAAATTTTTATGCAAAGTGCAAATGGGACAATTTCTATAGACCTTTCTAGCAACCTTAGATGCATCAATGGGAGTAAACATCTCATAAGACTCACACAACAATTCGGGCTCAGGATGAAACTTTTTGGCAACAAAAGGAGTAACAAAAGAAAAAGTGGGACCCAAGTCTATCAATGCATACAAATCAAAATCAAAGACTTTTAAAGTACAAGTGACGATATCGTCCACCTCATCTACCTCTTGCCTCCCTTAATGATCATAGAGCCGATTGTGCCTTGGTGCACCCACCTTGTTGGCCTCCTCTTCCCAAAGGAACCACATTTGCACCCCAGCCTTGAGGACGAAAATCTTTACCCTTATTGCGATTACGTGGAAAATTAATCATCTTGTGGCCTAATTCCATACAACCAAAACAAACATTGGTCTCCCTCAGGCATGGGCCACCATGAACCTCACCACATTTTGTACACATAGCATTAGGTAGAACACCACCATCACCTTGGCCCCTTGGGTAGTCATTGCCAAAATTTCTATTAGGAGCATGAGAAAACCTTTGGCCTTGATGAAACCAGCCACCATTGAGACTTTGGAATTTACCATCAAAACAGGCCTTCTTGGCCTCATTAACCATGCTCTTTCTCAATTTCTCCCTCTCCAGTTGTTCGACATAGGTCATAAGGCGGGATAAGTCCATGCCACTAATCAGCAAAGCGGCACGACACTCCTCATTAACCAAATCGGATACCCCCATTACAAATTTATTCATCCTAGACCTTGGGTCGACAACCAATTCTAGAACATATTTGGAGAGTTGGTTGAACTTGAGGGAATACTCCCTCACACTAACAGATCCTTGCTTCATATTCATAAACTCTATCATTTTGGCCTCCCTAAGCTTAAGAGAGAAGAACCGGTTGAGAAATGCTGCCTTAAACTCCTCCCATAGAATCACATTCTTTTTCCCTTTCTCCACTTTCCATTGGGTAAACCATATTTGGGCCACCTCCTTGAGTTGGTATGCTGCCAACTCCGCCTTCTCCTCCGACCTAACACCCATAATAGCCAACACTTTGTACACCTCATCAACAAATTCTTGAGGGTCCTCATCCACTTTTAACACATAGAACTCTGTTGGATTCATCCTCATAAAGTCCCTCACCCGAGATGCCAGAGTAGGAGCATGAGGGGCTTGGGCCCCTTGATTGACTTTATTAGCCATGGCTTGAGCTAGCAAGCTGAGAGCATCCCGGAGCTCTACATGAGTCGCTTGTTCCTCGAGTGTGTAAGCTCTTTTTTCTCTTGTGTTAGGCACGATCTAAAAATGCCAAAGAAGATTTTTTAGAGGGGAAACCTTACCTAACTTCTATAGCATGACATAGATCATGAAGAGGGGAAACATTTCCTAAAATATCTCATAGCTCATAGCCTCTTACTCATAGTTGTGGTGTGCAACACAACTATGAATAAGACTCTAATCAACACGGTGTGTTCGATGCCGAGTACCATTAGTAACCTAATGCTCTGATACCAAGTTTGTTACAACCCAAGCCTTGGGCCTAGACAGGACACGACAAATGAGAACCCAAAGGGTCCCCAAATAAGCCTCTTAACATATCAATTCACATCCTTTGTCGTAGAAGCAATAATAAAACAACAATAGATAGAAAAAGGGGAAATATGGGGCTAAGGTACATCTTTGATACCATAGAAACATAATAAGCCAATAGTGTAACATTAACATATCATAAGGTTTCAACAACACCTCTAATACATAGATAGGAGTGGGGCACAAGACAATCTCCAGAATCACCCTCATAGCTATAGGTTTCCAACATAGGAAGAGTCAATACATAGAGAGAAGTATGTCCTCGGAGTTGAGGACTCACCAACTTGCTTTGAGAGAAATCGTACCAGCCATGTGGAGGAGGATGATCAAGTGGGGCTCTGGTTCTTACATCGTGACATCATGTTGGCATATAGTATGCATTAGTACATTTGAATGTACTAAGTATATAGGATACAATGCAACAAGAGGATAGCAACATAATCGAAAAGCATAATTAGGCAACAAATGAGTATATAGCAATATGGCATGCATGAGTGATGCTTGAAGTAAAACATGTTTATATAGAACATATTACATGTGAAGAAAGAGACTATCATCATAGACCAAAAAACATAGTGCTTGGAATCCAAGGCATGCCACCCGCTTGGAATGTGGATGAGGTACATAGCCCTCATCTATGGTAGTATAGGATTGCCACCACCCGACAAGGTGGATGAGGTACATACCCCCCTCCCCATCTATGGTAGTACAGGATTTCCACCACCTGACAAGGTGGATGAAGTACATACCCCTTACCTATGGTAGTACGGGATTGCCTCCACTCGACATGGTGGATGAAGTACATACCCCTCATTTATGGTATGGTCACCTTGCAACACCAGATACACTTTCCTTGATAACAACACATATATATCTTCCTTTCATCGTCATAAAGTCATTCAAATCATAGGTTATGCAATGGATCATCAATAACTCAAGAACCCAAAATCGGACATTTTATCAAACACTTGGTGATGCTATTCAAGAGTAAAATTATGTAAGAAAACTTTGTAATACCCTCATGCAATATACATTAAAACCCTTCATCAAATCTTAACATAGATCATAGATATATAGCTCAAAACATGCTTAAATAGTCACACTTTTATGTAACCCCAACATAGTTCATAGTCAAATTCATAATAAGTAAGACCCATAAGTAAATCAACTTAGAAACATGCAATTTATGTAAAAAGGAAGGTTGGGCACCATCGGTGAATGGACCCAATGGTTGAAACCCACATACCTTAACTTTGGAGAATTCCTTGATGAAGATTAGATTGAGAACTTGCAGCTTGAGTGAATTCCTTAAGATCCAAAATGAGTTTAGGACTCTTGATTTTTAGTGAAATATTTGTCTAAGTATTTGAGAGACTATTGGGGAATATCTTGTAAGATATGGTGTTGAAATATGGCTAAGTATAGGTGTTTTCACGCATGAGAAGACTTAGGCCTAAGATTCAAAAGCCTTGGACTGAACAAGAAAATTGGGCAAAAAAATACACATCTCCGCGCCCTAGCCACATCGCGCCATGGGCTTGAGGTGCTCTCTAGAAATTGCATTTTTTGAAAATTCTTTTATGATACGGTTGCTCTTAAATTGTGGTTAGAACCATTCCCCACTCAATTTTTCCCGCTAATGAAGAATATGAAGTCAGATTTTTGAAATCACGCATAGATTTTGAGATATATAAAAATTATGTATTTGGGCACTTCCGAGGCACATTTTTGGGCACTTTTTGGGGCTGTTTCACTAATGGAGAATGGGACCATCGATGCGTAAGACTCTATGTACACTCGCAAGCTTAGGACCTCATCTTAGTTGTGTTCTCTTTATTGATACTCTACTCCATCAACTTAAGCTCATCACTCCTATTCAAAACTCTATTTGTCCACATCCCCTTATTCCCTTCAAGGGTATCTTTGAGCCTCTAGGTGCTATTGCTAAGATGATCACATCCTTACAAGGATAACTTTCAATACTTAACTCTATACTTTCTGAGGGAATTTCCGTAAGAGATCCCTAGTTCTCTTCACTACCCCCTATCCTTACTTGAAACCCTCATCATGAGGTATTCAATAGTCTATCATCAATACTTACATAATAACAACCATACTTTAAAGCCTATCACTCTCACCACTTCAACTATGTCTTAGAATCTTCAATCTTACTAAATACTTCTACTTCCACAATTCAGTGAACTCTCACTCAAAGTCATACCCACCTACTTTTACCTATCTGTTGCACATCATAGGGTCTCATCCTCTCCCTCTCCCTCTCTCTATGCCTACATGACACAAGTTTAACACTAATATCACAACAATGTTATATTCACTCCTCCTCATCTACACCCACTCTCAGTCTACTACTATCAATATCATAATTTGTTCCTGGAGGAACTCATCATTTCCCTCTTTGACAAAACCTCAAATCACTACCTCTTCATGCAAGGTAAGCATGAATACAACCAAGAACTCAAATACTTAGATTCAAATACTCATTCTCAAGAATAGGCTTAGAACACAATATCTAAAGTTTAAACTTTATCTCCAATATCATTATTAGAAATGAATACTAGTAAGGACTTGCATACTCAAGTACGTAGAGGCTCACAAGGAACATCAACTCAAGGATAGGAACTCAACTCCCTTATCAAAATTCAGGAGCACTCATTCTCTCCCATCATCCATAAGTCGTCTACTACTATCAAGAATGGCATAACAAACCCAATCCCAATGCATGCGTAAGATGACATCAGAATCGAGAGCTCTCACTCTCTCTCATCAACCATCACTCCTTTTGCTATCGTCAATATTTCTATCAAGACTTGAAAGCTAGATTACTCAAGGGACTTGGAATGGAGATCATTAGTATAATTCAATCAAGAAATCTTATCTGAGGAAATTCATAAATAAGTATGATCTCTCTCGTCTATCAAGACTCATTTTGAGTTCACAGAACTATACATAGTGTAAAACTCAGGTCATATCTCATTGAACATAGGAGTGTAATTACTTAGATCCATGGGGTAAGATCAAGATTAATGAATAAATAGATAGCTCTTCATCCTCAAAACTCAGCATGAACGGGAATCAACATGATGCGCATGGGACTAGTCCATAGGTATGACAATCATACACAAGAAGGGAGTAGAGTATCACCTCAATTGAAGGGTAAAGATCATATGAGATTGAAAAGAGTTGATATCTCATCTTGATCATCCCATCACTATCAATGACTCAAGATCTACTCTAGTTTACCACTTCGTCATGTCCCCCTTAACTCTCAAGGTCCTTCTCTAAATTTGGGACTCAATGCTCTTTACTAAGCTATACGCATATATCTCCACACTGTAAGGGAATTACTATCCACAAGAATGTCTTAAACTCTTCTGTTATGTTATAGTCGCATACCTGTAACTAGCCACTCTGACTCCTTTCAATAATAACACTCTTAGCTCTTTCCTATCTCTTTGAAAATCTCTCTATATTTGCTATTCTTATGACATACATAACTACTTCCCATAATCTTAAAATCTAACCTCTTTTTTTGCCTACTAACACTCAAATTTCTATGCTCTCATGAACTCATCTGTATAAGACGTAGACTATAATGGAAAACTCGTTATCATTATCCATAAAACCCGATTGATTTAGTTGCTTGGAAAGACACAGAATGCCTACCTCAACCTACTTCACATGGAACTCAGAGATATTGTCTAGATTCTTATATCAGTCATAATTTAGAGCCTTAGACAGCATTACACAATCATAGATACACATCTTAAGTCTCTTCTTAGCTATGGAGCTATCTTCGTTTCACTAGCCTCACCTAAAGGGCATTTGTACTCTACCCATAGCATCACTTTCCTTATAAATTAGCATCTTCAGACACTATGGCAAGTCTCTTAGAGAAAATCTCCAAGTAAGACTATCACTTTCGTGATACTATTCTATCTTTCATGCTAGTCCTCAAAATTCAAGCTTAGGGTCTATTGATATGTGCATCTATCACACATCTCTTTAACACTAACTTAACTACTAGATAAATATTTAGAGACATAATCCCACTACAATCTCATAGCGAGTACTCAATCAATGCATCCCTTTCTCATAAGTCTGCACCACTCACCTATTCAATCATATCTCTCGATCTAACTAAGCACATAACCTAATGAGTCTCATGAACTTTCAATTACAATCATAAGTCTAATTTAGATCTATCATATTAAAAACACTCTTTCCAATATTGAAGATCTACACTTTAACTTTAATAGAAGGAATACTACAACACATCAACATACACTTTCTTCTAGTTTGGGCATTCTCCAACATATTCTGACACTAACTCTCTCTCTATGCCTCATCATGACAATCACAGGATACTTTCGACTCTGTCATCAAACTTATGGCCATCAACTCATCACCTCACTAGTCACCTAATGGATACATATCTCTAACTATAGGCCTCAATCAATCACCACTCTCATTACCTAGTCTCCTCCTCTCCCTCTTTATATTTCTAGGTCAGGGGTAATAACTCTACTTATTATTTTACAAGACCTCAAATCTCACGCTTAGTCGGAAACTTTAAACTTCTTGGAATATAAACCTTTCTCTCATGGATAACATCCAGAGCAAGAAAAGACTCAACTTATACCTATCACAATAACCCAGAGTGTTTCTATGAGCTGGGCGTTGTGGCACACAACTAGTCTATAGCCTCACTCGTGCTAGGAGTAGCGTTTCTCTGATTTCCTCTAACTGATGGTGTAGATCTAGTAGGTTGAGTTTTGTTGACTCGCCTTGGACATTCTCTCCGCAAGTGACCCACTTGGACATATATGAAGCATTTGTGTGTGCCCAAAAGACACTATACCAAATAAAGTTTGCCACATCTCTACATGGTGGCTTTCCTTTTCATCCTCGAGCCACACTTCTTCAAGATTAAGGGTTTTGAATCATGATGGGTTGATTCCTCCTCGGCCTCAAATCATATCTGCAATTGGAGATGGGTGCACTCACCAATGGTGGCATACACTTCCAAGGTCTCTACATAAAGGGAAACCTATTTCCCTCCTCACCCAAGCTTCTTCCATCTCACTCTCCTTGTCCTCTTCTACCCATCGATTATACATAACAAGCTGACTAGTACGCTCAAGCTTCTCGATACTGATTGTATCCTTCAAGTCCACAGTCCGTTTAGAAGACATGTTCTGCAAATGTGCAAAGCACAATTTAGAAAGGATTTTATAGACTTTGACTTTATCGCACAATTTAGAATATGAAAAAAGGGAAACAATTCCTAAATGTTCTATAGCCTCCAAATTATGGATGTAGAGCTCTTTACACCAATAATAAGGAATCTACTAGACACATTTCATAGACTCCCTAGGACTCTTGAACTCATGCTCTGATACCAAGTTTGTCACGCCCCGGAAGGATACCCTAGACGTAACCTGCACTCAGAGACTATTGCTAGTCCCTAAGTGAACCACTCGGCCTCATCACATTCATTCATTCAAACATTCTACCAATCAGCGGAAGACATAAGGAAGTAAATAGGCACATCATCATCAAATCTCAAAATAGTATCATATATAAAAAGGCTAGTAGAAGAAAACTAGCTCACAATATTATCAATCAACAATTCGGCTCTAGTCTATGAAGCCTCTATCAGTATTAGGTGGTGCCAATGATATACCCATGACTACCTTATCAAAATAAAGCTAATAAGTATCTAACTCTAAAGCAAGATGAAAATAACATATGAATCCTCTAAAGTAAGGGAGGCTCCCCAATCCGCTGAATGTCCAAAGATCCTTAAGGATGCCCCTGCTGATGATCTCGATCCTGTGAATCTACATCATGAATTGATGTAGCGGTAGAGCGGCGCTAGTACATGGAATATATTAGCATGTAAAATAGCTAAATGAAATCGAAACAGGTATCATCTCAACTCAGTACAACATACAAGTTTAAAGTAAACTAGGCTCTTTATAATGTACATTTGAAAAGATAAGAAAGACACTATTAGAAATCTCATGCTCAATCAATGTTTCTTGGGAGTTTCTCTTAACTGACATTTATCCTATCCCATCGCCTTTAAGCTAGATGGTGCACAATGAATTAGCATCGTTGCCATGCCCATCCTAAACTTGCCATGGTAAAGGATGTAATATCTCTATCTCTCTTTCTTGGATCCAAAGAGAATGTCCAACTTTTGGGACAATTGTCGCCAGAATATGCTGCATGACTATCCTACCCTGGCAAACACAATTCTGTGGTGACACTCCTCACCAAACTCCGTGCTCAATAATACTCTCAAGACTAAAACAAGCACAACCCATCTATCAAATCAATTCACTTTAAGACTCATATCAACTATCACCATCATCTATCAATGAAAGTATTATGAGAAAATATACTTAGACTATCATCAATATGTACTCCAAAACATTATGTAGACTCAATGCTCAATCTAATCAAAACTCATGAAAATGCCAAGTGTTTTCTAAAAGAAATACTCATGTTTCAAAAATAATCTCTGCATACCATCAAAACTTTTTCTCAAATCACTATTCATGCTCAAAAGTTATATTCAAGAAAACTTAATAAAATATGATAAAAGAAATCATCAACGTTTAACATGCTCAGTATGACTATCAAATCTCAGTTTTCAAAATAATGCATAAAAGCAACCATAGTCCTCAATTAGAGCTCATGTGAATTATGACATGAACATACATTCAAACAATTACTCAACTTCAAGAAGATTGTATACTGGAAACTCATTAATATGATAAAACATAATTCAAGAAGTAAATCAAGATAATACTTCAAGAATTCATGCGTAGGGACTCAAGGGTTCTCAACTCATCTATCAGCATCTATGGGGCATATGAGAGGAAAATCTCATGCTTTTAGTCTAGACTTACATATCTGGGATGAAGATTGTACTAATCTTCAACAAGAATTCAACATCTCATCCTTAACGTCCAAGCCTTCTCTTCGTCCTCTCTCTGAACGTACACACTTAGAACTAGGAGAAAGTGGGTTTTCGAAACCTTTTGTATGAAATTAATACTTAAAAACATGTTTTGGGACTTAAAAATAGGTTAGAAGTACCCAAAATACCCTTACCAAATTTCAAACAAAAAATATCAAAAAAATTATACTAGTTTGCGATGCGCTAGGGGTGCAGACTAGTGCATTTTCGCCAAAATTTCCTCTCAACGAATTTTTCATTCCTGTTAAAATTTTTCTTTAAGGAAACCAAGTTTGTTTCTACGTCTGAGTCACGTCGCACCCTGGGCAAGGACCCTCACTGTCTCGAGGTAAAGTTACAAAAATTATTTTTTGATCCGGTTGCTCTAAAATCGGGTCGAGACCATTTCTCCACTTGGTTTTTGGTGGTGATCGAAAAATCGTATCGCTTTTATTCTATTCAAGCTTATGATGACATGTTAAGTCCTTTTTATGATTCCAAATCTCAAGAATTGGCCCTTATGTCATTGCATACATTCATGTTCATGTTAATAAGATCATGAGAAGTTTCAATGTACATGTTGAACTTTCCTTGGAAAATCACGTTTATGTGCATTGTTGCATTCATGCTTGGGCTAAACTCTTCATGACTACTTTCCTTGTGTAGGTTTATTTGACAATCGGGGACGAATGTTCCCAAGAGGGAGATATTATGACACTCCGTAAATCTATGCTCTTATGTATCCATGTTTCAAGACTCATTTGGTTAGGGTTGGGGTGTATTAGGTTAATGGGAGACTCCTAGTATCTCACGAGTCCAAGACTTCTCAAAGAGTTGAGTTTTGGGTAATGGTTCATGCAAGGATAAACTTTAAACAAGCATAACTCTTGGCATATTTGGAACTGGGTGGCTCGACATGTCAAATGAAATCCCTTTGAGTTAAATTCATAATGCACTTGCTTTAAACTCATTCTTATGTAGGATGATGGAGTTATGATCATTTTTTTGAGATCGTCTCATGCATTGAAGCCCCACGGGCACCCATACGGGTAGTGTGGCGTTGTACAGGTCATGGGAAATGTTTGGTGCTAGAAAATGGCATTGCGGGGATAGGTTATGGTGCACGACCAATGGCATGGGTTGCGTAACTCACCAATGGTAGTGAGGAGGGCCGTGGAGGTGTTTTAGGAGGCTTGGCTAGGCGTAGATGGCATTGGAAGCTAAGGCATAGACCACGACTGCCTTGTATGAATCGTGTGTAGTGTAAGAGCCAAGAAACCTGGGATTGTGCTGGCTTGCAACATTTTATTTTCTAAGTAAGGTGGGATAGACCAGTAAATGGTCAAGGCAACACTACACGGTCCGTGAAAGTGGCCATCAAAGTGAAGTCAATGTTAACTTTTTCTAAAGTGCTCCAATTCCATTATTCAATCTAAGTCTTGTCTCTTGGGCACTCCACACTACCCGTGGAGTGCCACACAGCCGGTGAAGTCTCCAGTGAGATTACACATTGCCAATTTTTCCATCCGTTCACTAATGGCGTTTTTCGTAAAGTTCAATTATTCTATTGGCCTTTTCAGAGTTTCAATGCTATCTTAACCTTCCTAAAAGAACTAAACAATATTCCAGAGGATTAAACTCATTTATCTCATTTCAAATACACTCATAGATCTTTCAAATCCTCCATCAAGCTCCAATTTTCCAAGCCTCCATTCTTCCCAATCTCAATTCCAAGCAACTCTAGACCTAAGGTTTGTGGTGTTGAAACGTTGGTTCCTTCCACCCATGATGCCTAAATCCTCTTTAATTAATATTGAATGATCTAAAGTTGATTTTACAAATGGGTTTGCTAGTATGAACATGTCTATGAACTATGTTAAAGCTATATAAAGTTGTGACTATTTTTCCATGTTTTGAGCTATAAATCTTGATCTATTGTAAGATTTCATGAGGGATTTTGATGTATATTGCTTGATGGTGTTGTAAGGTATTGATTGATAGTTTTATAATGGATTTAATTGAATGAATACATCTCCAAATTGCATGGTCTTATTCTACCATTTCACACTCGCCAAGTGTTTGATAAAATGTCTGGTTATGGTTTCTTGAGGAATTGAATGTTCAAAACATGTCTTATATTATGAATGATGTTATGATGATGAAAGAAGAGTATGTATATGATGTTAGTATGATGAAATAAGAGTACATATGTGATGTTATGATGATGATAAAAGGAAAGTATGTGTATGATATCTCTTTATATAGTGTTGGATTGACCATAGCCAATTGAGGGAAATGCCTCAATCACCATGGTAGGTAGGGTGTGGCATTCTTCTAACCTATCAAGGGGTTTGTACCTTGGTAACCTATCAAGGGGATTGTACCAGGTACCAGGGTGCTGGGGTGGCATCATCACTAACTTATCAAGGGATTTGTGCCTTGGTAACCTATCAAGGGGTTTGTACCTTGGCAATAGGGTGCTGGGGCAGCATCATCACTAACCTATCAAGGGGTTTGTACCATGGTAACCTATCAAGGGGTTTGTAACTTGGCACCTAGGTGATGGGGCGGCATCATCACCAACCTACCAAGGGATTTGTACTTTGGAAATCTAGCTTGGTCCTTTCTACACATATGTTATCCTATATGAGCATGAGGTACTTAAGCATTGATCATACATGCAATATTATTATATTATGCCTATTGTCTATTGTTATGCATTTTGATTATGATGCTATCTCTTATTGCATTGCATCCTACATACTTAGTGTATTAAAATGTACTAACGCATACCCTTGCCTACATGATATCACCATGTAGGAACTGGAGCTCAATTTCGTCATCATACTCCTCTACGTGGCTACTGGTATCTATTCAAGCGAGTTGGTGAGTCCTCATGTGCGAGGGTAATATCTATGTTCTTAAGCTATACATTATAGACCATCCTTCTTTTTGGTATACTTGTCTTGGCCCCCATTAAGTCCTATATTAGAGGTATTGTTGGGCAAGTCATCCATTATGCTTGAGCTTTGAATTACTTATGATATTCAAGCTATTTAAATCTGAGTCTCTCCCATAGTCCCAATTCCCTTTATTTATGTTTCTTACATTGTTTTTCCTTGCTTTCGCGACTAAAGATGTGTAATGATATGCTACGAGGCTTGTTTAGGGATCCTTCGGGTTCCCCATTCGCCGATCACATCTAGGACCTAGGCTTGGGTCGTGACAACGATGGAATCAGTGCACTAGTTTGATACATCCCTGGAGTCCAACACACCACGTTGATTAGAGTCCTATTCATGCTTTTGAAGTATACCACGAGTATGAATAGGAGGCTATGAGGCATTTTAGGAAATGTTTCCCTTCTTCATTTTCTAAGTTGTGCTATAGAGTCGAGTTAAGTTTTCCCCCCAATGATTGTTCTTCGCTCTTCTAGTTGATCATGCCGCTTTAAAGAGGAAGGCAAAGAATGATAAGTTGAAGGTTTTGATTTTCTTGGATCCAAGTTTTTAATTATTTCTAGTGTTGATCCATGTTCATCTTGCATTAAGTTTTGTCTTATGACTTGTTGGAGTTGGTATGGTGGCTTGTGGTGTTATATTTGGATTGGATAGTTACATGCAGGTTGTGTCTTAATGGAGATTGGTTAATTTACATATTTGCTAAGTTATTGGGTTTCATGAATAGTGTCTTAAATCCCTACCTTGGTATGTTTGTGTTGGTATCTTGTAATGAGGTATTGATTTATTTAGTGCTTGTGGATAATTTGGTGGGGGGATTGGTTGCTAAATATGATAAATGTCCTTTTTGGATAACATGGAGGTGGTTAGAATTCTTTAAGGATTATGATATGAATGTGCTTTAGTTCTTTTTTTAGTAAGGCTAGCATTGTAGTTGGTGCTCTAAGTAGGGTGCCTATAGGTAGCTTAGCATATGTGGATAATGGTGGCAAAGAAGAGACTACTGGGTCCATCGGTTGGCTAGGTTAGAAGTAGGTTGAGGGAAGTTGGGAATGGTAGTATAGTGTCCTTGGTGATGCCGCTCTTCTTAGGTTAAGAAGTCTAGTTTAAGCAAGGCCTTGATTCCGTCTTATTAGAGTTGGAAGTTTTAGGTGAGAAGATGATAGAGTGGAGGTTGTCTCCTAAGGGGGAGTGGTGGCTATGGTACCAAGGGGTTAGGTGAATTTAATGTTGACACTTGAGTTGAGGATTACGATTCTTTATAGAGTGTAGAGGGAGGTCGATAAGGTTGTATAAGTTTGGGGAATTGCCTATGGTTATAGATATGGTTCACCCGGTTCTTCATGCTTCTAGGTGGATGGGATTTGTTGGTGACTCTGGTGTTATAGAACTCTTTGAAATTATAGGTGATGTGGAGGACAAGTTTTCTTAAAGTAAAGTACTGCTAGAGGTGTTGGATGGATGAGTGGAGAGGTTGATTAATGAGGATGTGGTGTTTGTCAAGGCCCTTTGGAAGAGTTGCCTATTCGTATGTGTTTCTCAGTGAGTTGGTGCGGGCATGGAGAAGAAATATCCATATCTTTTTCATTCTATTCAAGCTTATGATGACATGTCAAGTCCTTTTTATGATTCCAAGTATCAAGTATTGGCCCTTATGTCATTGCATGAATTCATGTTCTTGTTAATAAGATTCTGAGAAGTTTCAATGTACATGTTGAACTTTTCTTGGAAAATCATGTTTATGTGCATTGTTGCATTTATGTTTGGGATGAAGTCTTCATGACTACTTTCCTTGTGTACGTTTCTTTGACATTCGAGGACAGATGTTCCAAGGGGGAGATATTGTGACGCCCCGTAACTCTATGCTCTTATGCGTCCATGTGTCAAGCCTCATTTTGTCAGGTTTGAGGTGTATTAGGTTCATGGGATACTCCTAGTACCTCACGAGCCAGGACTTCTCAAAGAGTTGAGTTTTGGGTGCTGGTTCATGCAAGGGTCAACTTTAAACAAGCATAACTCACAGCATATTTGGAACTGGGTTCCCCATGACATGTCAAATGATATCTCTTTGAGTTAGCTTCGCAACATACTTTTGTTCACTTCATTCCGATGTTGGATGAAGGAGTTATGACAGTTTTTATGAGATCCTCCCGTTCAGTGAAGCCCCAGGGCACCTACATTGGCAGTGTGGCCCTATACGGGTCATGGGAAATGTTTAGGTATAGAAAATGGCATGGTGAGGATAAGTCTTGGTCTATGACCAGTGGCACGTGTGACTCACCACTGGTCGTGAGGAGGGGCATGGAGGTGTTTTAGGAGGCTTGGCTAGGCGTTGGTAGCATTGGAAGCTAAGGCATGGACCACAACTGCCTTGTACAGCTCCTATGAAGGGGTATGGGCCGTGGCACTTGGGAATGTACTAGCCTGCAATAGTTTCTTGTCTAAGTGAGGTGGGATGGACCAGTAAACGGTTTGTGTAACACTACATAGTCCGTGAAAGTGGCCATCAAAGTAACGTCGACGCTATCTTTTTCTCAAGTGTTTCAGTTCCATTTTTCTGTCCAAGTCTTGTCTCACATGCACTCCATATGACCCATGGAGTACCACACAACCAGTGAATTCTCCAGTGAGATGACAGTTTGCCAATATTTTCTATCCGTTCACTAATGGTGTTTTTCATAAATTTTAATTATCTATTGACCTTTTTAGACTTCCAATGCTATCTTAAGCTTCCTAAAAGACCTAAACAATATTCGAAAGGATCAAACTCATTACTCTCATCTCAAATACACTTCAATTCTCTCAAAAGCCTCCATCAAGATCTAATTCAGCTTCAAGGAAACCCAAGAACAAGATTAGATTCAAAGATCATTTCCAAGCCTCCATTCTTCCCAATCTCAATTTCAAGAAACTCTAGACCTAAGGTATGTGGTGTTGAACCATTGAGTCCTTCCACCCATGGTGCCTAAACCCCCTTTAATTAATATTGCATGATCTAGAGTTGATTTTACAAATGGGTTTGCTAGTATGAACATGTCTATGAACTATGTTAAAGCTATGTAAAGTTGTGACTATTTTGCCATGTTTTGACCTACAAATCTTTGATCAATTGTAAGATTTGATAAGAGGTCTTGATGTATATTGCTTGAGTGTGCTGCAAGGTGTTGATATATTTTTTGACCACGGATTTACTTGCATGATTTCATCTTTAAATTGCATGGTCTATGCTACCATTTTACACCCGCCAAGTGTTTGATAAAATGTTCGATTATGATTTCTTGAGTAATTAAAGGTCAAACGCATGCCTTATGCTACGAATGATGTTATGTTGATGAAAGAAGAGTATTATGATGATGTTATGATGATTAAAGAAGAGTATGTATATGATGATGATAAAAGGAAAGTATGTGTATGATATCTCTCTATATAGTGTTGGATTGATCATTGCCAATTGAGGGGTATGCCTAAATCACCATGGGAGGTAGGGTGTGACCATCCTCTATCCTATCAAGGGGCTTGTACTTTGTTAACATATCAAGGGGTTTGTACTTTGGCATTAGGGTGATGGGGCAGCATCATCACTAACCTATCAAGGGGTTTGTACCGTGGTAACCTACCAAGGGTTTTGTACCTTGGCACTAGGGTGATAGGGCGGCATCATCACTAACCTATCAAGGGTTTTGTACCTTGGTAACCTATCAAGCGATTTGTACCTTGGCACCTAGGTGATGGGGCAACATCATTACCAATCTAGCAAGGGGTTGTACTTTGGAAATTTAGCTTAGTCCTTTCTACACATATGCTATCCTATATGAGCATGAGTTACTTAAGCATTTATCATACATGTAATATTGTTATATTATGTCGATTGCCTGTTGTTATGCATTTTGATTATGATGCTTATCTCTTGTTGCATTGCATCCAACATACTTAGTACATTCAAACGTACTAACGCATACCCTTGCCTACATGATATCACCATGTAGGAACCTGAGATCCATTTGGTCATCATCCTCCTCCACGTGGCTATTGGTATCCATTCAAGCAAGTTGGTGAGTCCTCATGTGCGAGGGAAATATCTATGTTCTTATATTATGCAGTAAACACTATCCCTCTTTTTGGTATACTTTTACTGTGAGGGTGAGCCTAGTTTCTTGTCATGGCCCCCGTTAAGTCCTATGTTTGAGGTGTTGTTGGGCAAGTCATTTATTATGCTTGAGCTTTGATTTACTTATGATATTCAATCTATTTAAATATGAGTCTCTCTGATAGTCCCAATTCCCCTCATTTATGTTTCTTACATTATTTTGCATTGCTTCCATGACCAATGATGTGTAATAATATGCTATAAGGCTTGTTTCGGGTTCTTGGGCAACCAGTCATGTCTAGGCCTTAGGCTTGGGTTTGTGACAAAGATGATATTAGAGCACTAGATTGATAGATCCTCGGAGTCTAACACACCGCGTCGAGTAGAGTCCTATTCATGGTTGTGAAGCACTCGACGACTATGAATAGGAGGCTATGAGGATTTTAGGAAATATTTCCTTTTTCATTTTCTAGTTCGTGCTATAGAGTTGAGTTAAGTTTTTCCCCTCACACGATTGTTCTTTGCTTTTCTAGTTGATCATGTCGCTTCAAAGAGAAAGGTGAAGGAAGGTAAGCTGAAGGTTTTGATTTTGATGGATCCGAGTTTCATTATTTCTAGTGTTAATCTATGTTCATCTTGCATTAGGTTTTGTATTGTGACTTGTTGGAGTTGGTGTGGTGGCTTTTGGTGTTATACTTGGGATGGGATAGTTGCATGCAGGTTGTGTCTTCATTTCGATTAGTTAACTTATGCATTGACTATGTTTATGGGTTTCATGAATAGGGTCTTAAAACCCTACCTTGCTTTGTTTGCGGTGGTTTCTAGTGATGAGGTATTGATTTATTTAGAGCTTGTAGATAATTTGGTGGGGGATTGGTTGCTAAATATGATAAGTGTGTTTTGTGGATAACAAGAAGGTGGTTATAATTCTTTAAGGATTATGATATGAATGTGCTTTAGTTCTTTTTTCGGTAAGGCTAGCATTGTGGTTGATTCTCTAAGTAGGGCGCCTATGGGTATCTTAGCATATGTGGATAATGGTGGCAAAGAGGAGACTAGTGGGTCAATCGGTTGGCTAGGTTAGAAGTAGGTTGAGGGAAATTGGGAATAGTAGTATAGTGTCCTTGGTGATTCTAGGTCTTTTTGGGTTAAGAAGTCTAGTTTAAGCAATGTCTTGATTCCGTCTTATTAGAGTTGGATATTTTGGGTAAGAAGACAGTAGAGTGGAGGTCATCTCCCAAGGGGGAGATGGTGGCTATGGTACCAAGTGGGTTAGGTGAATTTAAGGTTGCACTTGAGTTGAGGATTATTATTCCGTAGAGTGTAGAGGGAGGTCGGTAAAGTTGTATAAGTTTAGGGATTTGCCTATAGATGTTGATATGGTTCACCCGATTTTTCATGCTTCTAGGTGGATGAGATTTGTTTGTGACTCTAGCATTATTGAACTCTTTGAAATTATGAGTGATGTGGAGGACAAGTTTGCTTAAAGTAAGGTCCCTGTAAAGATATTGGATGGATGAGTAGAGAGGTTGATTTTTAATGAGGATGTGGTGTTCGTCAAGGCCTTTTCAAAGAGTTATCTATTCATATATGTTTCTCGGGGAGCTGGTGCGGGCATGGAGAAGCAATATCCATATCTCTTTCACTCTATTCAAGCTTATAATGACATTTCAAGTCCTTTTTATGATTCCAAGTCTCAAGTATTGGCCCTTATGTCATTGCATGCATTCAAGGTCGTGTTAATAAGATTTTGAGAAGTTTCAATGTACATGTTGAACTTTACTTGGAAAATCATGTTTATGTGCATTGTTGCATTCATGTTTGGGCTCAAGTCTTCATGACTACTTTCATTGTGTATGTTTCTCTGACATTTAGGGACGAATGTTCCCAAGGGGAAGATATTGTGACACCCCATAACTCTATGCTCTTACGCATCCATGTTTCAAGCCTCATTTGTTCAGGTTTGGGGTGTATTAGGTTCATGGAAGACTCCTAGTACCTAATATGTCCAAGACTTCTCAAAGAGTTGAGTTTTGGGTGATTGTTCATGCAAGGGTCAACTTTAAACAAGCATAAATCTTGGCACATTTGGTACTGGGTGGGCCACGACATGTCAAATGAAATCCCTTTGAGTTAGTTTAACAATGCACTTGGTTTGACCTCATTATGATGTCGGATGAAGGATTTATGACCATTTTCGTGAGACCCTCCCGTGCAGTGAAGCCCCATGGGCACCCACACGGCCAGTGTGGCCTTGTACAGGTTGTGGGAAATTTTTGGGGGGTGGGAAATGGCGTGGTGAGGATAAGTGCTAGTCCATGACCAGTGGGACGGGTCATGTGACTCACCAATGGTTGTGAGGAGGGGTGTGCAGGTATTTTAGGTGGCTTGACTAGGCGTGGGTGGCATTGGAAACTTAGACATGGGCCACGACTGCATTGTATGGCTCGTGTGAAGGGGTAAGAGCTGTGGCACCTAGGAGTGTGCTAGCCTACAACATTTTCTTGTCTAAGTAAGGTGGGATGGACAAGTAAACGATCCGTGTAACACTACACAGTCCGTGAAAGTGGCCATCAAAGTGACGTCGACGCTGACTCTTTCTCAAGTGTTCAAATTCTATTTTTCTATCTAAGTCTTGTATCAGGGGCACTACTCACAACCCATGGAGTGCCACACAGCCAGTAAAGTCTCCAGTGAGATGATACTTCGCCAATTTTTTTATCTGTTCACTAATGGCTTTTTTCGTAAATTTTAATTATTCTATTGACCTTTTTAGACTTAAAATGCTATCTTAACCTTTCTAAAAGACCTAAACAATATTTCAAAGGATCAAACTCATTAATATCATCTCAAATACACTCTCAAGTATCTCAAAAGCCTCCATCAAGATCCAATTCATTTTCAAGGACACCCAAGAACAAGATTGGATTCAAAGACCATTTCCAAGCCTCCATTCTTCCCAATCTCAATTCCAAGCAACACTAGACCTAAGGTATGTGGTGTTGAACCATTGGGTCCTTCCACCCATGGTGCCTAAACCTTCTTTTAATTAATATTGCATGATCTAAAATTGATTTTACAAATAGGTTTGCTAGTATGAACATGTCTATGAACTATGTTAAAGCTATATAAAGTTGTGACTGTTTTGCCATGTTTTGAGCTATAAATCTTCGATTTATTATATGATTTGATGAGGGGTTTTGATGTATATTGCTTGAGGGTGTTGCAAGGTATTGATTGATAGTTTTATGATGGATTTACTTTCATGATTGCATCTCTTAATTGCATGGTCCTATTCTACTATTTCACACCCGCCAAGTGTTTAATAAAATATCCGATTATGGTTTCTTGAGGAATTGAAGGTCCAAAGCATGTCTTACTTTATGAATTATATTATGATGATGAAAGAAGAGTCTGTATATGATGTTATAATGATGAAAGAAGATTATGTATATGATGTTATGAAGATGATAAAAGGAAAGTATGTGTATGATATCTGTCTATATGGTGTTGAATTGACCATAGCCAATTGAGAGGTATTCCTTAATCACCATGGGAGGTAGGGTGTGACATTCCTCTAACCAATCAAGGGGTTTGTACCATGGCACCAGTGTGATGGGGTGACATCATCACTAACCTTTCAAGGGGTTTGTACCTTGGCATCAGGGTGATGGTGCGGCATCATCACTAACCTATCAAGGGGTTTGTCACATGGTAACCTATCGAGGGGTTTGTACCTTGGAACCTAGGTGATGGGGAGGCATCATCACCATCCTACCAAGGGATTTGTACTTTGGAAATCTAGCTTGGTCCTTTCTATACATATGCTATCTTATATGAGCATGAGTTACTTATGCATGTTTTACTTAAGCATTGATCATACATGCAACGTTGTTATATTATTCCTGTTGCCTATTGTTATGCATTTTGATTATGATGCCTTTCTCTTGTTGCATTATATCATAGGTACTTAGTACATTCAAACGTATTAACGCATTCTCTTGCCTGCATGATATCACCATGTAGGAACCAGAGCTCCATTTGGTCATCATCCTCTTCCACTTGGATACTGGTATCCATTCTAGCTAATTGGAGAGTCCTTATGTGCGAGGGTAATATCTATGTTCTTAAGCTATGCATTAAAGACTATCCTTCCTTTTGGTATACTTTTACTATGAGGGTGAGCGCAGTTGCTTGTCTGGGCCCCCATTAAGTCCTATGTTAGTGGCGTTGTTAGGAAAATCATGTATTATGGTTGAGCTTTGATTTACTTATAATATTCAAGCTATTTAAATATGAATCTCGCCCATCATCCCAATTCCCCTTATTTATGTTTCTTACATTGTCTTGCATTGCTTTCGCAACCAAGGATGTGTAATGATATGCTACGAGGCTTGTTTGGGGTTCCTTCAGTTCCCTATTTGCCGAGGCCCTAGGCTTGGGTTGTGACATATAACAATTGCTGAAGACAGGCATAACAATTGCAGAAATTATTCAGCAATTGTTGTGACAGCAACAATAATTGTTGAGACTAGACTCAACAACTGCTGAGACTAGTCATTGGCTAGCCAAATAATGTAAGTGTGATAATTGCATTAAGTACCCTGTTTAACATATTTTAGCAACTACTATGCTAGCTAATACAATTGCTGTGGATAGGCATAATAATTTCAAAAATTGTTCAGCAACTGTTTTGAAAGCCACAATAATTGTTGAGACCAGCTACAGCAACTGCTGAGACTAGACATAAGCTAGAAAATAATTATTGAGTACAATAACTATGATAGCTAATACAATTTTAGCAACTACTATGATAGCTAATACAATTGCTGAGGATAGGCATAATAATTGTAAAAATTGTTCAGCAACTGTTTTGACAGCCACAATAATTGATGAGACCCGCTACAACAACTGCTGAGACTAGACACAAGCTAGAAAATAATTATTGAGTATAATATAAGATGAGAATGAGAAGTCTTGCCGAGTCAGATGGGGGATCAAACAAATCATCAATTTTAACAAAGATATTTTTCTTTGCATTCAGCCATCTAAGAATTCTTGGACAAGTTTCTTCATCTGATAAATTGTTAAACCAACTCAGAAGATGGGGAATAACTTCAAATACCTCAAGAATATATAAAATAATATCATCACAGATCAAAATAATGAACCAAACATTAATAAAGATGAAAAAGTGTTGAACAAAATTTATCATGAAAGGCCAAGGAAAGCCAAAAAGATTGGTTGCTTTCCTTGTTGGGTTTAATTGTTTCAAAAAATATTCAATGGTGAGTGTGAAACTTTCCTGGACCCATGAATGGGCATAAAATACTTTACGATTGGTGCAAAGGTCAATTCGGTCAACAAAAAGTCTTCTTCTTCGATTACATGTACAAAGAATACTATGCACGAACCAAAGTAAACAGTAACTTCTTGCAACTTTTCTCAACATCCTTAGAGTTTAGAAAGGCAACCAAATCCTTCTCTTTGAAACCTTTTCTGGTTAACTCATACAATTTCTTGCGCTTTTCAATAACCTTAGAACTCTTGGATGACTTCTCCAAACGAGCAAGAAAACTAAGAGTATGATGACAATTTAAGCCTATCATGATTGCATATTCTTTCATGCCAAAACAAATTGGCATGCCATAATAATTGATCCAAAGTTCTTTTTTTCATAACAAATAATTCTTCATCGAAGAAGTTGATATACTAAGATCATAAGAAACTTTTAAAATTTTTCCTTAGATCCCTTTACATACTTCCTAAATATACTAGATCGAAAATATCTTTCCAACTTTTGCGCCACCAGTTACTTTCCAAAAATCAATTAAATGTTTTTTTTATACCCAATCAAATATATCACCTTTTAAATCTCGATCAGACATAACAAGAAACTCAAAGTGACCATAGCGTGTTCTGAAAGCAGTCCTAGGTATATCTTTCTCCTTCACCCTCACTTGGTGATACCCTGATCTCAAATCAATTTTTGAAAAGCATTTGGCACCCTGTAACTGATCAAATAAATCATCAATACTAGGGAAGGGGTATTTATTTTTAATTGTCACCCTATTCAATTGTCGACAGTCAATACACATTCACAAGGTGCCATTCTTTTTGCATACAAATAGCACTAGTGCACCCCAAGGGGACACATTTGGTCTTATAAAACCCTTCTCCAATAAGTCTTTTAACTGCTGTTTTAATTCACGCAATTCTACCAGGGCTATTCTATATGGAGGGATAGAAATAGGTTGAGTGCTTGGAAGTAAGTTAATACAAAAATCTACTTCCCGTTCCGGAGGTAAGCCTGGAATTTCTTCAGGGAACACATCAACAAATTCATTCACTACAGGAACAAATAGAAGAGTTGGCGATTCTGCCTCCATATCCTTTACTCTAACTAAATGACATATACACCCCTTAGATATCATCTTTCTGGCCTTAAAATAAGAGATAAACATACCCTTTGGTGCCCCAAAATTGCCTTCCCATTCAAGAACTATCTCATTTGGAATGTGGAAGTACACTCTCCTAGTTCGGCAATCCACAGTGGCATAGCAAGAAGCTAACCAATCCATACCCATTATAACATCAAATTCCACCATTTCTAGCTCAATAAGGTTAGCCAATATGTCATGGTCACGAATAGTTACTACACAGTCATAATAAACCGTTCTAGCCATAATAGATTCACCTGTTGGTGTAGACAGTTCAATGGTTTGTTCAATAATTTAGGTGTTCTCTTAAGCTTCATAACAACTAATGGAGTGATGCATGATAGTGTAGAAGCAGGGTTAACTAATGCATATACATTATGTAAAAAGATGGATAATGTACCAGTGACCACATCAGGTGAAGCTTCTAAATTTTGCCGACTCCCTAGAGCATAAGTACAATTTGGACTCTGCTAGAGTTGGTTGCCCCTCTAACACCTCTACTATGACCTGTAGGTGCTTGCTCACCCCTACCTAAGTGAGGAACTGCTGATGATGCAATAGCTGATCTAGTAAGTTGTGCTATATCCCCCATACGTCTCCTTGGGCAATCGCTCATCATATGCCCTAACGCACCACACCAATAACAAACATCTGCCCCAACACGATATATACCTGAATGACTTCTTCCACACTGTTTACAAGGCTTTTTAGGAGTCATTTGCTAGCCTGCTGAATATCCTGTTGTTCGTGCACCTTGTCCCTCACCTCGTTGAACAAACTGATTACTTCTAGACCCTTGAAGTTGTATAGAGCACTGGTTGTAGAGTAGGAGGATAATGGCCTAGGCAGTCTATTAGAAAATCGAGGCCTAAGCTCACCTTAGGACGGTGTAAACTGCCCTATAGATCTGGCCCTTTTTGCCTGCCCCCTTCCAACTCTTGTGTCATTCTTCTTTTCCTCTGATCCTTCAATTTTCGTGCAAAAGCTTGCATCCTCGCTATATCTATGTCTTTATCCAAGGAAATGGTATAATTTCTGACCAGATATATATCCAATCCATCCACATATGGATGAACTCTATTTTCCATAGTAATGGATGATCAACTAATGGAGTGATGCATGATAGTGTAGAAGCAGGGTTAACTAATGCATATACATTATGTAAAAAGATGGATAATGTACCAGTGACCACATCGGGTGAAGCTTCTAAATTTTGCCGACTCCCTAGAGCATAAGTACGATTCTGGACTTTGCTAGAGTTGGTTGCCCCTCTAACGCCTCTACCATGACCTGTAGCTGCTTGCTGACCCCTACCTAAGGGAGGAACTGCTGATGATGCAATAGCTGATCTAGTAGGTTGTACTATATCCCCCATACGTCTCCTTGGGCAATCGCTCATCATATGCCCTAATGCACCACACCAATAACAAACATCTGCCCCAACACGATATATACCTGAATGACTTCTTCCACACTGTTTACAAGGCTTTTTAGGAGTCATTTGCTAGCCTGCTGAATATCCTGTTGTTCGTGCACCTTATCCCTCACCTCATTGAACAAACTGATTACTTCTAGACCCTTGAAGTTTTGTGTAGCACTGGTTGCAGAGTAGGAGGATAATGGCCTAGGTGTTCTATTAGAAAATCGAGGCCTAAGCTCACCTTGGGACGGTGTAAACTGCCCTATATATCTGGCCCTTTTTGCCTGCCCCCTTCCAACTCTTGTGTCATTCTTCTTTTTCTATGATCCTTCAATTTCGTGCAAAAGCTTGCATCCTCGCTATGTCTATGTCAAGGATGCAATGGTACAATCTCTGACCAGATATGTATCTAATCCATCCACATATGGATGAACTCTATTTGCTGTAGTAGCAACTACATTAGGAGCACACCTAGCTAGGAAATTAAATTGAAGGCTATACTCCCTCACGCTCATACTCACTTGATGGAGATTCAAGAACTAATCTGCGCGGGCTTCTTGGATTTCTAATGGAAGGTAATGGTTGAGAAATGCCTCTTTGAACTCCTACCAGGCAGTTGGAGGTGCATATATATATATCTTTGGATTGCTTCCAAGCTTCATACAATAATATAACCACACCCTTAACCTATATGTTGCTAACTCGACAACTTTTGTACCACTCGCATGCATAATATCTAAAGTGCATTGAGTTTGATCAATAAAGTCTTGTGGATCTTCATTAGGATCAGACCCAGTAAAGGATAGAGGGTCCAAATTAAGGAAGTCATGTATCCTCGTGTTGGCTGCCCTATTCGCACCACCTGTACCTATAACTGGACCTTCATGTCTTTGACCTTGGCCAGCAACTATACGAGTCAATGGTTAGACTGCATTTCTCAGATCCTGCACGGTAGCATCGATAGGTGGTTCTGGGGGAATTTCACTACTTCCTGGTTCATTAGGAGCCGGAGAAGTTGGAGATGTCTGTGACAGAGACTCATCTTGAGCCTTATTTTGTTGTCTCACCCGAATGGGTATACCAACCACCACTTCTACTTCATTCCCTTTACCTTTGCTTACCCTAGTTTCTGGCATACTTGCTGTACAAAACAATTTAGGGGTTAGACACAATCCACCTATTAAGACACAATCCACCTATTACATTTGGCTCTATGAAACAATCTAAAGAATGGAAAGAAAGTAACAACTCCTAAATGCCACGTAGCCTCTTTCTTATAAATGTGGTGCATAACACATCGATAAACAAGACACTACATAGACACGACTTTATAGACCCCCTAGGATGACCCGCTCTGTACCACTTTTTTCATGCCTAAAGGCCCGTTAAGGCGGACTTTAGCACCCGTTGCCGATAAGGATCGGGAGAACCAACCTGTATCCATGCGCTTTCTATATATATTTTAAAGGATTTGTACATTCAACATGTCTTTAAGAAAGTAAACAATAATAACTAGCCAAAAGGAAATGCATATGGCTAGGCCATTAGGGCCATGTTGTATAAAGTATGAGACATGACCTCACTTTAATTTATGTAGTCTACAAAGCCTCTAGAATAAGGAAAAATATCTTATAAGGGTCAGGATAGGCCCCTCCTCAGCCAACTATACAAGATAAAAATATAAGCTCTAGACACATAAAGCTCCGAATTAACCTAGAGCTTGGTAATAGCAGCTGGATATCCTATACTCCTACTGGGGAGATCTGCTAGAACCTATGCCTGCAACATTAAATGCAGTTCCCCCGTAAGGGACGTCAGTACGAGATAATATACTGAATATGTAAGGTAGGAAATACTGTATATGAAGTAACAAATCAAATGAAACTATGCACTAGTGTAGGATAAGAGACCACCTGTAGTTATACTATGGGATCCGATAATTTATGCTCTTTTTAATACGTTACCTTTACTATATAATCTATGAACAACATGTAAAACAAATGACCAACTGACTAGTGGTAAATCTAGATCTGCATCGTCCCTGGATAGACTTTTCCTTTTATCTCTTGGGCTACCCCCCATGATAGGATCGACCCTAGGTAGGTGATTCTTCTACCCCAGGGGTTACCACCCATCAATAGGCAATATACTTTATCTTTCAATTACTTTTGAGATGATTCTTTTGGTGGTCATAATATTGGAGCTGTAAGACTATAGATGTAGCATGTGAAATCTAAATAATCATACCAGACAATATGACAATGAAAAGAGTACATTACACAACTAACGAAATCCGCATGAGATGAAATGACTCGTGAACTTTATTTAGAAGCAAGAACCCATGTAATTTGGTATCCACGTATATATGCAGATTCGAAGATGACTATTTATGGGAGCATATGAACATGTGAAAGAGTGGATACACGGTTAATAGTTGTATCGGAGTTGGTAAGTTCCTTTATGTGCCAAGGAGGAATCTAGATTTCATGCAAAGTAATATGAAATCAAGTAGCCTTACATACCTCATTGTATGAGCTTGTTACTACCTTAGACTGACCACTTTTTCCCCCAAATATTTATATATAATATATTAGGCAATAAAACTAGTATTAGCAGTGAAGAAACACTTGTTGGCAGCCCAATATTATAAAAACTAACACCCGGGCAGCAAGCTTATAATTAGCGACCCAAAGGCATTCCTTCAACCTTTTCACTTATAATCATATTTTATAACAACCATTCTAATGTACATGTCATATATATCTTCTTTTACACTCTTAATATTCTCACAACAGCTCACAAGGCCCAACACATGACAATTATACATAACATACAAGTAGGCAGCATAACATTACGTCCTTTTGCTACAGTACGACGTCAACAATTCCAAATTTTTACCAACTTCAACCAAACTATTTCCATAATATTTATACATAAAAATAGTCCTAAAAAGTTAAAAAACAATCCTAAAAATAGGTGTAGGACGTGAGACCATTGTCCTCAATCATTCAGCCGTACAATTTCTACAAACAATACACTTAGGATAACATGTTAAACTTTGATTGTTTACGTAAAACCACACAATGCAATGGCCTTTATACATCCTTATAGAACTGAAACAAATTAATAAAAGCAACCTTCTTTCATAATAAATCCTACCAAGAAGAATAAACAAGAAAAGTATACAACAACCCTTGGAACACATGCTATCCAAAAGTTTCAGCATATGTCTAACCAACATAGTCTCTTATTTTGCATATAGAAAAACAAACTAAACACATAAGTAAACTTACTTACTATTACCTTCAAGGTGTAGGGATTCTCAAGAATCCTAAAAGTCTCCTTTTGGGTGCTTTACAAGGTTAAGAAAGTGTATAGAGAAAGCTTGTGAAAGATGATTTTTTTTATTTTACAAGTTGAAGTGGCTTAAAGGTGTTGCTTGTAAGCTCATTTAAAGAGACAATTTTGGCCAAATTTCTCTTGAATATTTAATCTTATTTTATCATGTTAGTAATGTACTATTTTTTGCCTTTCACTTGAGCCTTAATGGATTGCAAATTGATGAACTTTTGCTGCCTATTTTTTCCCTTTCTCTTTAGTTGGGCCTAAATTATCAATTGAATTGTAATGGGCTTGGGCCTTTTTTATATTCTTATTAGGCTAAAAATATAGTCTATTTATGATGCTAAAACATGGGCTAAAGCTACACCCTTAACATGGACTTTATCCATAATCGGACTTGGACAAATTTGATGTCGGGCCTCGTCTCTGTCTAGCTAGCAAGTTTAATCTAAGCAAGTAGGTGAATCTCCTACTAGGTTCCTAAGTCCTGCAAGCACCTCAATTCTCTGACTTTTTTTAGGGTTGTGATCTCCTCAATTTTACTTAATACGTCTATACACTCGATCCTCTTAAGCGTTAGACGCACATATAACCCTCTAACATGAGATTCAAGCACTTTTAAAAATTAGCACTAATTTGACCAAACCATATCATGTTTCATTTGTATAGAACTAGAACATTTAAGATGTGGGGTGTTACAACCTCATACTTGGATTTTCTTAGGATGAGTCAGAAGTAAACTTGAAGCTTAGATTGGGTCCTCGAGTTCCATAATTGAGCTTGAAATCTTTGAATTTGAATAAGAGATTTAATTAAGTCTTGGATAGGTTTTTGAGAGGGTTTAGTGAGTCATAGAGTTGAAAAATGGCTAAGTATGAGAGATTTTAAGTTTAATTGGGCATGTGGCTATTACACCAATTCCCTTGGATAAAATAAGAAAACTGGGGAAATTATTACACTAGTCTGCGCCCCTAGCATGATGCGGACCAAATGCGGAGATAAAAATACACAGTGGCATGCCCCAGGCGCGTCACACCCTAGGCGTTGCAAACATTGGAAATTATAAAAATTAGCAAAAATTATTTTTCACTACGGGCCTTATAAAATCTGGGTTATACTCATTTCCCATTCAATGTTGCCCCCTAATAAAGAATATGAAGTCGAATTTTTGAAATCACGCACAGATTTTAAGATATATAAAAATTACAATTATGGGGCTTTTCGAAGCACATGTGGGGCATTTCACTCATCATCTCCCCCTTTGGAAAAACCTCAAACTACTACCTATTCATGCAAAATAAGCATGAAAATCATCAAGAACTAAAATACTTAGTTGCTCGAATACTCATTCTCATGAATAGACTTTGAACATAGTGTTTTGGAGATTAAATTTTATCTTCAACATCATTATTAGGCACGAATACTAGCAAGGACTTTCATGCTCAAGTACGCAACTCAAAAGGAATATCTACTCGAAGATAGGAACTCAACTCCATTATCACAATTCAGGTGCACTCATTCTCTCCCATAACCCATAACTCGTCTACTACTACCAATACTTTTATCAGGACTGGAAAGCTGGATTACTCAAAGTGCATAGAGCGGAGATCATTAGCACGATTTAATCAAAACCTCATATCTAAAGACATTCATAACAAAGTATAATCTCCCTTGTCTATCAAAATTCACCCTGAGTTCACAGAACTATACATAGTGTAAAACTCAAGTCATATCTTATTCAGCATAGGACTAGAAACTCTTGGATTCACTGGGTAAGATCAAGATTATTGAATGAATTCTCGCTTCTCATCCTTAAAACTTAGCACGAATAGGAATCAACATGATGTGCATGGGACTAGGCCATAGGTACGACAGTCATACACCGGAAGGGAATAGAGTATCACCTCAACTAAAAGGTAAAGATCGTATGAGATGGGAAAGAGTTGATATCTCATCTTGATCAACCCATCACTATCAAAGACTCAAAATCTACATGGTTTACCACTTCGCCATCTCTTCTTTAGCTCTCAAGGTCCTCTCTCTAAATTTAGGAATCAATTTCCTCTACTATGTTGTAAGCATATACCTCCACTTAGTCAAGGCATCACTACCCACAAGAATATCGTAAGCTATTATATTATGCTATAGTCGCATACATATAACTAGCCACTCAGACTCTTTCAACGATATCATTCTTAGCTCCTTATTGTCTCTATGAAAATCTCTCTATATTTGATAATTCTTATGGCATACATAACCACTTCCCACAGCTCTTACAATCAAACCTCCTCTTTTTGCCTACAAACTCCCAATCCTGCCCCCCTCCCCCCCCCCGCCCCCCCCCCCCCCCCCCCACTCCCACATGACGCCGAGGCTGAGAAACGCACCATCCACCACCATATCCC